>JAXGGA010005477.1:0-77866 GCA_038373865.1 Uloborus plumipes
AAAAAGATAATGTAGATAATTCTATTTATTATGGAAAATAGATAGCTTGGCAGACAATGAAAAATAAAGGAAACCATAAGCACTCACACTGTATCAGAAAAAAAGGCTAAAAATTATTAGTTCTGTCAGTAGCATCCAAACTGAAGGCATCATAGACATGAATTTAACAAGTTACATGAGTGGATACTTTGTCTATTCCTTGAGTTTTAATTCATACATATTATAGTTCCTTAAGCATTTCACTATAATTTAACTTTAAAAGCTTTCCTCTATTTACTTTGAGCAAAAAACTAATAAAAAGTAAAAACTATTCATGCTATATGAAAAACAGAAATTTGCTAAATAGCAGATTTGTGCATTTGCTCCCAAATACTATGAGAAAACTAAACTATTTCCAGCTCAAATCATACTTTTTTTTAAATCTCCACTCCTGTTTAATGATTTTATTTCTAAATAAGAAAAAGTATTTAAAATTACATTCATATTGGTACACATCAATGCTTTTAGGAAGATAAAAAATTGCATAATTAAATGATTGCAATAAACAATGAAACATTCATAGATGTTTGCAACTGGTAGTGTAATGACATGATTTTTTTAACCCATCAATGCTTGACATTTTTTTTTTCCAAAGATATTTTGTGTACTGGTTACAAACGGTGTTTAATGGACAGGAAAGATATTAAAAAAAATATTACCGTATATACTCGCGTATAGGTCGATCTCGCGTATAAGTCGACTCCCCTACTTTTTGAAGGAAAATTGGGAAAAAATCGAAAACCCGCGTATAAGTCGAGACCGCACTTTCTGAAATGATCAGGAACGTGTTGCCGCGATTTTTGAACATAAATGTTTTGAAAAGAATAAAAATGAAATGCACTGAACATTCTTGTGTTAAAAACAGCACGATTGTTATTCTTTTTCACAAAAAGGGTTTATTTTTGCGATCGCGACTTTTGTAAAGGGTTCGATTTTACGATCACGGTTTTTGTAAGGGTTCGATTTTGAGGTTACAATTTTTGCTATCTGTTGCTTTTATTTTGTATTATTATCAATGAAATTTTGCGATGTAGCCATATTACATTCTGTTTCAAAAAGGTAAACACCATCAATCGGAAAATTCGCCAATGCGGCAATTCCCGCACTTTTTACGCTGTCGGTCGTTAATTGTAATTATTTATTCTTTATTTCAAAATCAAACCATGCAAAAATACAGTAGAATGTATGAGTATTTACTTCTTTAGCGTTTGTTTAAAATAGTTGGACTCTGAATCGGAAAAATCTTCTCGTTGTTGTTTGGGAAAAATTTTCGGAAATTCTGCCCTGCGTATAAGTCGACCCCCTAACTTTCAACTTCATTTTTAGGACTAAATTTCTCGACTTATACGCGAGTATATACGGTAGGTAAAAAATAGTTTTATTAAGGAAAGAAAAATTGTCCCTCAAAAGTTACAATAGACCCCAGAGGGTACATACATACTTGCTTTACTCAATTTTTTTTCTGCTTACGATATAATATTTAAAAAGACATTTTATAAGAAGAAATAAAATTAGCAATTAACATAAACTGGGAAGCTGGGAATAATTTTGAAAACTTTTTATCTCAAACTTTATTTCTTGAGATTGGGAACGATGTAATTCTTGATAAGATCATATTAAAACTGCTACAGAACACACTTTACAATGGTTATATGCTGCAATCTGTTAATAACGAATTGAAAGAATACCAAGGTACTAATTTAACACTATTATTTGCTTGAAATGTTTATTTTGGGGAAATTCAGATCCATTTTTGGACTGTCCATTAAAAAGGATGCTAGGCATTAATGGGTTAATCCTAGTACAATAGACCTCTGGTCACATTGCTTAGTTTGTTTGAACCCCCCTTTCTCTCATTTCATTTCAATGGGTCAATTTGATTTCCTGCTAAAAAGTACGGTTGTAAATACATGCAATTAATTTTATTTTTCATCATTGTTCATTTCTCATTAAATAGTTTTCCTAAAGATGTTTTTTCTTCCTTGAAAATTTCTTAAGAAGTTTCCACAGTATATATTTAGTACAAAATGCTCACATATTCGGATTCTTTAAAAGCAGTGATTTTAATTAAAAAAAAAAAAACTATTTTAAAAGTTATAGAAAAGCGTATTTACCATCATGTCTTCGATCTTCTGGAACATTTATCTTTCTTGCTGATAAAGATTTTTGAGGCCTCTGCCAGCTTCCACTGTTTTGAATTACAAATAAAGAAGGCAAATCAGTGCAAAATATATATATTATATATGTTTTTCATACATACACACAGACACACATACACATACATAATGCCAAGAAATACCATAAGAGAATATTTGGAGGGAAAATGCAATATACTACCATCATAATCACAATTTTAAGCTAATTTTATATTAAAGAGAAGGTTTAAATTCATTATTATTTTCTGTAATTTTGCATTAAATAAATTCCAGGCACATTAACAAATTCCATCTTATTTCTTTGCAATTATATCTAATATTAAAAAGAAAATGAACAGCATTTTAGTTGAAGGGAAGAGGAATGTGAATAGTTCTAAAACAAGCAAAGATGCATTGATAAATACAATTAAATTTCGACAGCAAGCTTCTGCTGGAAAGTTCCTTAATACTTTTTCAGGATAAGACACCTTCAAACAGTTAATTCATACAATAAGCTCTTCTAACAATTAAATTTATTCAGACTTAACGATTGAATGTAATAGAGCTCCAAGAAAATGTAAAAGTTTAGTAGTATTAATTCAAATAAAAGTAGTAAAAAACAAAAATAATAACCGTGAGAAGGAACTCTTTATAGAAATTGAAATGGCCAGAAAGAAACCTTTTTGTACAAAAGTACATAACTTGCACCTTGTAAATTACAAGATGCACTGTATTATTTTGCATCATGTACAAAAGTATATAATTCACACCTTGTATGTTTCATGTGACGTCACTTTAAGAAGTTTGTTTAAAAAAATGTATAAATGTTACTGGCAATTTTTGCCGAGCCGTGGGTGGGGGGGGGGGGGGGGGATGATTGAGCTGTGTGGAAATTGCATTAATTGTGAGTTATGTAAAAAGCATAACATTTTACAAAAGGTTTCTAATTTGAGTCCAATTTCAAAGATGATTGACTGCCACTATAATTACATTGCAGAATAAATGCGCCATTATGGTTTTAAATCAGTTTATCAAGTTAAATATACCATGGACTATTGTTATGGGCTTGATAAAACAACCATGAACAATCATTTACATTAAATATATAAATAAACAAAATATATAACTATGTATGCTTTAGTTAACTTTAAAAAAATCTTTACACTAACTTCGAGTCTGAAGCATGCAGTATCAGCAGAAAAAAAATGAAAAGCATCATTTTACACACTACCAAAGTCATACAAAAACATTGACATTAAATAAATATATATAAAAATAGATAATTATGTAAGCTTCATTTAACTTAACAAAATTCTTTACTCCAACAAGTAATACACTTTTTTGATTACATTCGTTTGAAAGTATAGTAGTTAAAATGCTATTTTTTTTTTTTTTTTTTTTTGCAATTTGAAAGAAACAGACAACAAATTGCAGGACTCACAAAAATGCAAGCAAAATAAATAATATAAAATATGAAACTAACCTCCTACTAATCTCATAGTTTCCTGATCGTAAATCTGGAATAGGACTAACAGATTTTTGAAAATTTCTTAATCTGCAATTCTGAAGTGGAGACTGCCTTTGGCCATTTAAGTAAGTAACTAAGGGAAATAATTAAAATTGACATGAGTATAAAAACACTCAAATGAAACGTAAACTAGTGGAAATCATTTGACATAAAATTCATGAAAAAATAAATGCATGAATATAAAACACACATATATAACATATTAAAAGAAACAAAGTTAACATTACATATGAGGAAAAAAGTGGTTATTGTAACTCTTATACATGAATCAGGGGAGAGAGAGAACCAGAGGAATTTAATTTCCCCTCTTCAAGCTTTAGGATTGCATGTGACCCCAATTTTTCAAATGGAACAAACGCAAACAATATTGTTTGATTACAACCCTTAGTGGATCATCATAACGTAAAGGTTTAAGATTGATGAGTTGTATTTTTTTTTGTCCAAAACTTGGTCTTAATTGTTAACAGTTGCTTGTGTTTACAGAATATTAAAAAATCTTTCATGAGCAGGAGATAGCCCCCTGTATTATCTCAAAAAAGGGACATAAGACATTTTTGCACAGTTGTGCCCCTGATTATACGAATCATGTTTGCTGTAAAAGGTTCTGATTCAATAAAGCGGGTAGTTCAATAAATCTGGATTTTGTTTTTGCAATTTAAAAGCCCATGGCAAAAATGTTGGAAAACAAATCCGTAAAATGACGAAATATTTTTTAATTTATTACATGTGTCACCTCCTAAAAGGGTACAACATGATGCAGAATGCAGCCCCAAATGGCACCAGATTTAGTCCCTAAATGTAGTGACAAGTCATAGACTAGATACTGAAAATGTATGTGTTACATAAAAATAATTATTGACTAATGTAATGTAGAATCAATTACTCTTAATTTGGATTTTAAATTAAAATGCAGCATGAAAAAAGAAAAAAAAAATCTGGTATGGATCCCACACTACTTCCTTTTACCAGTATATTTCTTTGTAGATGCCTTAGTGTTAAAACACCCCCTTGGGAACATTCGAATGCAACCACGAGGGGAGGTGCACAACTAGACCCCCCTCAGAGCCTACATACCAAACTAGAAGCATCAACGGCATATAATTTTTGAGTTATACGACATACATAAGCACATACAGACGTCACGAGAAAGTCGTCGTAATTAACTCGGGGGTGGTTAAAAAGGATTTTTCGGCTGGTTATATGCTGGCAGGTACATATGCACGTGCTGACAGGTCGAAAAAACGACTCAACATTCATTCGGGGGTGAGCAAAATCAAAATTTAGACCCAAATTTGAAGAAATTTTTTTTCACGATCACAATACTTCCTTTACTACGTAAAAAGAAGCAAAAAAAGAGGGAAAATATAATTTTAAAGATAGCGCAATGAACTTACTATCAGCTAATTTGGTTTCATCTTCTCTCTCCATTCTAGCACCAGGTCTGCAGATATGCTTCGGCGGCCGGATTTCGAATATATACATAAGGTCTGCAATGAAGGCTAAAACATTGAGGACTATTGAGGGATGCATGTAAACCATATCTTCGAGAGAAAGGCAATAAATATCTTGAGGCAGATGCTCTTGGCAGAATTTTTGAACTAACTGTAAATTATGAACAGAATCTGCTAAACTTATAGGATCATGAAACAGGATATCTGCAACAAAAAGGAAAATCATGTTGCAAACACAACTCTATAATGTTAGATCCTAATGAAATGAGTATGAAATTTGATCCTTTACAAGGACACATAAAAAATTACTTTTATCTCAAAACCTTAACTATCTTTAAAAGAGCAATGATTATATGACATGTCAATCTGTGATATAAAAAAAATGTATTTGCAGTATTTAACAGCTTTGCATTTTTCTTGATGAATCATGCATACTTTTTTTTTTTTTGAAAAGTAAAGGTCCTATTACACAGAACAACTTTCTCCGCCTACTTACAGGTTTACCACAAACAGTTTACGAATAGCTTTCCTCGCTCCAGAATTTATATATTATAGCCAGACTGGAGTATTTTGTCTTTACTACCGTAAAATGGGGTGAATCGGTACACCTTTCAGCGTTGAGTGTAAAAAAAGTAGTTAAAAATTTTTTTTTTTAATTTGATTTTTTGGGCGAAAACTTTGGTCTTGCTTTGCTTTTGATATTCCAAGCAAAGACAAACATTTTGAACAGTTATTATTTATATATAAAGGAATTTAGGGGTGTTCCAAATCACCTCGCTGATAGGGGTTAATCGGAACACATGTTAAATTTTTAATTTTTTTTACAATTTAAACTGTATCAGGTCTCACAAACATAAGTAATATTGATGGGGGAGAATAAGAACAGATAGTTAATGTCAAATAAATGTTTATTTTCTATACCAGTAAACATTTATGATTTGTCAAAATTCAAAATAATTTTGAACTGATGAAAAATAAAATTAATTTTAAGAAATGCTTTTGAATTGAAACCCCCTTTGATTTAACATAAATTGAAGTCACTCATGTCGTCCACAAATATGTACTTGCCCCTAAAACTAGCAGTTGCAGCTTGGCTTAAGTTTTTTCAAAACATCTTCTGGGATGAACGCTGTTTTTTCTTTAGTTTCTTGAAATCTCTGTGTTTCAGGGATTGTCCTGTAAGATTTTCCCTCTTATTTATCACTGACTGTATGCTGAACTTTTTCTATGTAAAATCTGTATGAATTTCCCCTATGTATTTTAAGTAAAAAGAAGTCTCCTGGAGGAAAAATCTTTTTACATCTACAACTTTCTGTAAATATCTAAGATCTAGTTGCTCACGAGAAGGGATAAACTGTAATAAATCCTTGTCCTTGTCTTGACTAGAAGAATTGGGGTTAATATCTAAATGTTTCAAACAGTTTCCTTTAAATATATTTGAATTGGAACAGCAGAACAAAATGTTTTGATTCACCCCGCAAATCTTTATCCTATGACATTATGAAGAATTTTTCATTTTTATGCCACAATTAAAATATGTGATACTCTGTTGCTCAGATATATGCCTAATTAAAAATACTATTCTTAGATTTGAAATATAAAGGGGTCTGACTTACATACAAAGTTTTGCAGACCATGAAAACTTGATGCTTTTTAGGGTCCCGCTTGCAGTCTTGGACAGAAGCCGTGTTAATAGTGTTGCCAGAATGACAAAAATACTTTTTCCTACTTTTTATTATATTACCTTCCTAAAATTAATTTAACTGCCAAAAATACCCAACGGTATATTTATAAAGGATTTCTTTGTATGATCAGGAAGTTTTGTTCCGAATCACCCTTAGGGTTGCCACTCAAATTTTGCTTTAAAATAGTTGCTTTAGTAGCCTAAAATTCAAAAAATAGTCTCCTCAGAGTAATAATTAAGTTGCTTTTTTTATGCATATAGTTGCATTTTCAATCAATTTTTAAAAGTTTCGAACTCAAAAATACATTGTGCAATATAACTACACAACATAAAAAAATAAAGACTTTAAAAATTTTTGCCCTGCGTGTCACCTGCGCTAGCTACCACCACTGCCTATATGTACTCAATTAAAAATATACATATTGTTTAAATTCTATAATCATATCAAGAACTGAAGCAAAATGAAAGCTGAAATCCTGTACAAAGAAGCACCTTTTTCCCAAAAAAAACAGAATTAAAAATGACTAAAAATAGTTATTTTTTCATAAGAAAGAAAGGGAAAACATGTCAATAATAATCTAGGTACTTTAAAATAGCACATTATAACAAAAAAAAAAAAAAAAGTTGAAGTATACATTGTATATCTTTATCACTGCAAAAATGCCAAGTTCAAAATATTGAATAAAAAATAAGGAATTATTTTCGCGAAAATACAAAATCAATAGCTTAAAACTGAAAATCAAAATAAATTATTCTTAGATAACAAAGATAAAATACTATCCACCCTTCAAATAATTCCAAAAACTTAACAGGATGCAAAAAGAACGAAATCTCAAGCATTAATTTTTGGCGAAGTAAGTGCCCACCCATTTATAAGCAAATAGTTTCGAAAATAAGTTGTGAAAACTGAAAAAAGCTGAATTGAAGCACAAGAGATCATTAATATTGATTCTAAAATTTTGGAGCTGAAATCATGAATAGAGCTTTTTATTTATTTATTTATTTTTTGTCTTATCCATTATTTTCGATTTTGATGCTGTTATTATTACTAAATTTCTCATTAAAATGAGACAAAGCTTAACTTTATTAACAGTTTTCAGTTATTTTTATAGTAAAATTTTTTTTCGAATGTAAACTTTAAAAAACCAAGGTAAATTACCCTTGAAATTACTGATTAAAAAATAAGTGCACAGTTAATTTAAATATTCTCGAAAATACAAAAATAATAGCTTAAAAACGGAAGATAAAAAAATAAAGAAATAATTGAAATGAAATCACGCAATTTTTGGCGAAACACGTGCTCACCTCTTTATAAACAAATAGTTTCCTAAGCGTTGTAAAAATTGAAATAATTTGATTAGATCAATATTGATATTAAAATTTTAGAGCTGAAGAAGAATATTTTTTCGATTTTTGTTTTTGTTTTTTTTACCGGATGTATTAGGTCATCCATCGTAGCTCCAAGTGCTATTCGCTGGGGATCGCTACTGGCCGATAAATATGGTGCATTTTTCCTTTCCACCCCCTTCTGCATTTGAATTCTTTGAATTCCTCCATTGTAGCTCCACCTGCTAATCGGAGGGGATCGCTACTGGCCGAAAAATAAAATGAATGATGTAATCTCTGTGACGTATGAGAATGCAGTTGATGTGCTCAAATCATTCTATTATTTTTCCTCTGAATTTAACAAAATTCGAAATAAGTGGCAAATTATTGCAAAAAGTAGTCAAATTTTACAAAATAGTCGTTTTTGGCCGTTTTTTGATCAAAAAAGTCGCCATAGTCGCCTTTAGTCAAAAATAGTCGCAAAAGTTGCCTTTTCAGTCGCCAGTGGCAACCTTACACCCTACTGTCCCTACACACCACGTTTTACTTTTTTATATACAGATTTATTGTTATTACTAGCAAAAATACCCGGCGTTGCCTGGGCCAGTAAAAATATTGAGAAACAATTTATAATCGCCTTTTTATTCCTAAACTAAAAGAACTCAAAACGTACCGCTTTGACGATTTAAAATGTCGCTAAATTTGCGGTTACTGTTTTAGGATGGATACCTAGAATAATTTTGCTCCCGTCCCTACTTTTTGAAAATATGCTTAAGTATTATTAAGTCAGTAATTTTTGTCAAAGAAAAATTGTTATTTAATGCTGAGAAAATATTGCTGACCATGAAATGACGCTAAAAGTTTTTGTCCTCAGTGATTTCGAAATTAGTAGGGAGCATTTGACAATTATTTGTGCGAAAATCACAAATTAATGGTAATTTTAGTTTTGGGGTTTGATTAGTTTCGTATACTTTACGCTTTGACGTTTGTTTTAAAAGTTTTTTAATGACAACGTACGGAATCGGCCAAAAAAAAAGAAAAAAGAAAAAAACCCTGAACTTTTCTTCAACTGTGGGAGTATTATCTCGATGATAAGGATTTTGGCGCAGTCTGAAAATATCAGACAACAATCGTTTTATTTTAGTTATATCGTGTAAGAAGTAAAGTATTATTACATAGTCTTTGGCGCCAAAACTGGCGTTAGTTGAAAAAATTACCTATATATAGTTATTATAATATTCTTGCAACAAATTCGGCAAGATACCTGTTCGATTTATTCTAAGTGGCCAATTGTAAGTACCCGCCCAGTCAGAGCAAACAAATTTTTAAAAATACCGTAAAGTTGTATTTAAAGTTCCATTAAAGTGGAAAATAATGAACCAAATCCATTTATTAGTTGCCAATCTCTTCAAGCGATTACATTACCGATACTCTAAAACACATACTGTCGGCCCCGCTCAAACGAATACTGTCGGTTCCAAGAAATATTGTTTGATTAAGCGGAGAATTCGATAAAGCGGAATCTTTAGTATTGCGACTATGGCATGGGAAATATCCAGTTCCAGGATATTTTATTCGTTTATCCGTTACCCGATTAAGCAGGACCGACAAATTTACGAAACTTGTGAAAAAAATTGATACAGTGAACAATTTACTAATAAAGGAATACAATTTATTCTAAAGAAATAATATTTTCACTCAGCAATGCACATTAAGAAACACATTGCTTAAGGATAAATATTCTACTTACACAACTAAGACTACAAAACGTTTTAAATACAAATCATGGTAAAAGCCTGGATATTCCCCATGAAGCTGGAAAAAAAACCTTCATGATTTAACTTGAGAAAAGCCTTGAACATTAAATACGGAAAGAAGAAATATGATGCCCGCAATTTTAGCTTTCGACAGGGAGTTGAGATGATACATTAAATACTGAATTAGTTTGGTCAATGCCTTTTGATTTATGAGAAATATGTACCTTAAATTGGAATGAAAAAGGCGCTACCGATCGAACGTTTTTGAATATCGTTATAAATTATAGCCTATGTGTTATTCTGATGTATAAGCTACATTATGGTAAAAGTTTCATCAAAATCCATTCAGTAGTTTTTGCGTGAAAGAGAAACAAACATCCATACATCCATACATCCATCCATACAAACTTTCGCATATATAATAGTAGTAAGATTATTATTACTAGTTGTTTCGTTTTGAATAAAAGCTACTTTTTCATTGTTTTCATTTTTCAACACTTATAATTTCTTTCAAAAAATGGCAAATGCAAATTTTATTCTATTTTTTGGTTTCATGTTTAAAAAAAAAAGAAAAGTATTGACATTTTGCCATATTTCTATTGAGATTACATAGGAAAAAGAAGAACCTATCAAGCGTTTAATGCATGCTTGGCATAAAAGTTTGAAAATGTGACAAGTGCTTCTTTTCAGGTAAATTCTCTTAAAATTTCAATGTAATGTGTGAATTTATGCTTTTCATATCATTAAAAGGCATACAAATATATTTTCAAAGTATGGTTTTCCAAAGAAGAAAATGGCTGCGCTAGCAATGTTGTTCGCTTTAGTTACAGCAGAAGATTTATAAAAAAAAAATCATAATGTTTATTCAAATTTAAATTAGCTTGTAGTAAGCTACATTGAAACTCAGAGCTGAAACATCAAACTTTAAAATTATTCAACAATATCCCGATTGTTGACTAAAGAATCTCTCAAGAAAAATTTACTTTCCCTTAAAGGTATGTATGTCATTAGGCTGGGTGAGCTGTTTACTTTCTATACTGGTAAAATTTATTCAACCTCATAGCTAACCACGCTTGCCTGGCTATAAAAATTTCCATCAACTCGGGGGGTTAAAAAAGCTCTTGCTATATTTGTCATTTTTGTAGTCCCACAAACTTTTTTTTTGTTTTATGCATTTTAATTTAAAAGACTCCATCTCTGTAGACCATGTTGCAGACACTGCAGCTTCATTCAGCGCAGATAAGTTTTTCTTTATTACCAAGTTTTTTTTTTTTTTTTTTTGCCAAAAAGAAGAGGCTGAGGAAAGAGTTGAAATCATTGACATCATGTGACTGTGGAAAATTCTCATTGCATTGAACTAATTATTGAGTAACGCCAACAGTTGCCATGAATAGTTGCTCTCGCAATTTTTCCCTATATAAATACTTGGAGTTGCTAGGAATAGTTGCCTAGCGTAATAACACTTTAATGATGTCAAGCAAAAGAAGAAATTCTTACCTTGCCATTTAAAATATTTAGGACAATATAAAGTAAGTAAGGCAGACAAGCAGCATCCATCACTAAGATCACCCAAATCTTGAGCCAAAGCAATAAACGGAACATTGCTTCTGTGCTGCTGTAAGTTGAAATTAAGAAATGAACAAAGTTACATAAGCTTATAAAATTGATGAAGCACAAATATTATAGAATGAATAGAAGGGTAGCCTAAATCTTTTCACTTTAGAGGTCTCATAAAACTAAACTTTTCCCTTTATTTAAAGTAACATAAAGAAAAAAATTGAATTAAGTTTAAACGGAGAGAGCAGCAGAGGATCTACTCACTCTCACTCCAATATCAGTAAAATTAACTGCTTTTTAGTACATATTATGATGTGACAAATATCGCACATCCAATTAAGAATCTTCATTAGTGTAATTTTTCCTTTTTGATTTTATGACAGTACTGTAGTTGCAACATATTGGACTTTCAAATAAAATTCAATTAAACTTGATAATTATGCATAGATATTAGATTTAATCGTGTTTAATTGTAGTTAATTTTAAAGTCCAAAATTTTATCTTCCTTTTACAAGCTAAACCCTATTTAAATTAAAAATTTCAGGTTCGTGTGACTGCTAGTTGTCCCTGTTAGTTTTGATTACATCATTTATCAGTGACCAAATCCAAGAACTTTGACCCCTTATAATTCGTAAACTATTCGTACAAATGAAAGTTAATTGGTAAGAATAAGTTGCTAGCACATGTTCTCTTAGCCGCTAAAAAAATAGGTTTCTAGCTATATCCACAACAAAGTTAAAGGGGTTCAAAAAAGGCATGAGTTGCTTCCTGTAAAAATAGTACTGCATTGCAAATCGACTTAGTTTGCTTTAGCTCAAGTTGGCGGGCGCACTGCCATGCTAACAGATTTCTTTATATTTTATAACTTGAACTGAGAGGATTCTCTGAGAATTTGTCAAAATTTTTCTACTGACTGAGGGCATTTCAGCGGTTAAGGAGACCTGTTTTACACAACTGCAGTACACAATATTTTGAAATGGGTCTTACTGCTATGTTGCCCTATACCTATATGTGAGCTATTATTTTTGTGAAAGAGAACATTTTGTAACAGTAATTTAGAATAATAATAATAAAAAAATAACTCCCAACAGAGTTACTATTTGTTCTGCAAGGACACACAGAGAGAGATAGAGACAGAGACTAACTGAACATTTTTTTCTCTCCAATCATAATGTCTCTTAAAAAGAAATATATAAAAACTTAGGAAATGTAATCAGTCTAAAAAAACTTTTTTTTTTCTTTTCAAAGGGTGGGGAGGGGAAGGGGTGCTCTAATAAGTAAGACAATTATTATTATTGTTATTGTGATAATTATTAGACTAAATGTGCTCTGAAACTCAAAGAGTTTAATTATAATTACTCAAGAATTTTATTTAACTTACTTGACTAGAGTCTGGACTATTAGGACTACGGCTAGAACCAAGATCCTCTTCAATTTTATGCCTCATTTTTATACAAGATTTGTTGATCCAAAGCAGAGCAGCTTCTTCACTATCATAAGGAAGTTCACTCTCATCATTTACCACAGAGAATCGACTGCAACAAAAACATTGAAAAATTAAGTTGTACAAGATGAAAAAAGGGTGCATGATATAAAAGTTACTTCAGTAATTAGTTCACTTACATAACCAGAAGCTAAAACAATAAATAAACAAGCTGTTACTAGAGCTTCGGGGCCTAACCTGGTAGTATTATGATGGCTACGCAGATCCTACTTGCAGCATTGCAAGGTTAGGTTTGCCCCTGCCCCTACTATACTGTATAGTGGGTGAATTTTTGATTATTATTCAAAGGGTTGAGATAATATAATTGTTGCTAATACAATTATAAAATATTTTCTTGGTTTTTACATGTGTAAGGGATTAACAACATATTTGACTTCTTTAAATATACTGTCGGCCCCGCTTAATCGGGTAACAGATAAACGAACACCCCGTTTATACAAATAAAACACCCGGGAACAGAATATTTTGATGAAATAAATATGTTTGTAGAGGACTAAACACAGAGAATCATTTTTGAATGAAATATAGACTTTATTTGTTATTTGTTTGGTCGGAATAGACATGTTCGTAGTGGACTAAACAAGGAGGATCATTTTTGAATAAAATATAGACTTTTTTTGTTTGGTCTGCCACAAACAAGTACATACAGCTATTCACAAAGAGCAGAAGGGGGGGGGGTATATATTTTTTTAAAGGAATAAACATACCTGACAACTTCCACAACTTTTTCTGGAATGAGTACTTCTTTGATGAATAATGCCATAATACCTTCAATTACAGCCATATGAGAGTTCTGTAAAGTTGAAAAAACAAATAAATAAATAAAATTATTTATAGAATATTTGAGAAAGAATAGAAATACTCATTCAAAAACTTTTTAGCGCATGAAAACTTAGAACAGATTATATCACAATATTTTAGGTAAAATTCTATCACTTTATTTGAACTTTTTTTCTACATTTAGGTGACTAATCCGTTTGCTGTAGAACATTGTTTTCTAACCTTTTTGAGCTCATCGCCCCCTTCAAGCCATTGACTAACACCTATCACCCCCCCCCCTCTTCCTCGAAAAAACCATAAATTTGGGGCAATTGAACGTGAATATTATTATATTATTAAAAATTAAAAATATAAGTACCTAACTTTAATTTGAAGTAAAATGTATGCAATAAAGCCATTATAACCAATCACTTTTAAACTAAAAATATTAAAAAATAAATAAATACCTTAATTTTTTTTTCTTTTATACAAAGCGAACTGATAAGCATTTGAAGGGTAACATTTAACTAAGACCATTGATGTACTTTTCAGAAAACAAAAGTACATTTTTTCAAGAAATTATTTTCTTTTCTATACTGGAATCTGGTGGAATTAAAATCATTGAAAATTGAGATTTGAAGGAAAATAATTTGAAGATCTAAAAATTCATAAAATTGACAGTGAATGACAAAATACTTCCTAAGGTTCATCAGAGGTACAAGGAGGAAGCCCTTGAACTTTAATTTGTTTCTTTCTTAACTTTTGATTAATTGCCCAAACTCTGAACAATCGGTTTTGTACATGTTTACTATTTCGATTGTCACTATACTTTTATTGCTAGTTTTCTCTTCTAAATACCCATCGCTCCTTTGAGGAGCAAAATCGCCTCAAGGTTGGGAACCACTGCTGTAGAATATGAATTGGTGGTTTTGTCTAATATATTAAAACGTATCAGTCGATATAAAAGAGATTAGTAGTAGGCTCTTTGAGCCTAACCAATCGAATAGCATTATAGAAATGAAAAATGAAGTAATAACATGTAAAACATCCATCAACTTACCATTCTAATGGGCGCAGTCTGTACCAAAACAGTTTCGGTCAAATTTGCATCCATTGGCTCACTGATCTCGATGCCTTTTCTAGTAAGTACTTGTATAATTCCATGATGATTAAGATTGTGGTAGTTAGGATCAGCATATATGTTGGCCAATGCTAAACAGTATAGTTCAGCATTGGCCAAAGCATGGACTATCTGTGGTTTAAGGCGATCATTTCCCTATAGTGAAAAAAAAAAATACAGTGTAAAAAACAAAGCAGTGACTTGTACAACATGGTTTTTTTTTTTTTTATTTCATTAGTTTATAACATTCTAAATCTTTCAAATTTTAATAAAAATTTCATAACAATCATTTTGAGCTTACTTCTTGATCTCTGTAACATGGTTCATAAAGCTCTGGTGGGATCTTAGGCATATAAGCTTTAGAAAGCAGCCACAAAACAGAAGCTCTCTGCTTAGCCTGCAGAAAGAAAAGCAAATTAAAGTTAACAGAAAAGAAAATTAATTCAAAGAAAATTGTTTAATCCTTTTTATTTCATAGTTAATGCATCTTTTTAAAAAAGGAAAAATACCTTAAAGAAGTCATTTATACGAAAAATGTCAAACATTTACAATAATGCAATTGCAGCAGTAATATTTCGTCCTTATTTTTCAGATTAGCCATCTCCAAATCTTTAACTCGTCGAGATTACCTTGACCCTTTGTCCAAGCACATCTTTTAGAGAGGGGCAGAAGGGTTCAATTGTCCAACCAATGGCTTTGAGAAATAAATGCATTTACTTATATGTAAGCATTGTATTTTGAAATAATATACCTTGCAGGTTTATCTGCCTTAGCCTCAGGGGCGGTAACTTACTGCTTAATACATTGAGTACATAGTTTCGCACCCTTTAACTAAAGTGGAAAGTACTAGGAATGCACCAATAAGCAAATTGGCCGATTACCGATTACCGATTAATCGGCAGTTGATAATCGGCCGATTAATCTGTCAAGCCGATTAATGATTAAAATGCTTGTTTTCAGTACTACCAATTTCACTGTTACAGTTTTTTCTTCGTTTTTTTAACAATTCTAACTTTTGAAATAGTTCCTAATTTTTTCTTCCATTTTCCTAATTTTCCCAAAATAATTCCAAAATTTTATCAAATTTCTCTGAACTAATTTTCATATTATTGTCAATAATATTACATTAACACATTGCTAATTATGTAAACTAGGCATGAAAATTCAAAAAAAAAAAGGAGTGGAGTCCGTGTGGTGAGCAATCCAGTTTTGAAGTTCTTTCAGTTTCAATTTTTTAGCCTACTTTACCGTTAAAAATAAAAGAGACGAAAAAAGCATTAAAATTGGCTTAATGCATCTAAAAAATGTCGCCAAGTCCAAAATATATCGCCAAGTCCAAAAAATATCGCCAAGTTCAAAAAATATCGCCAAGTAAAAAAAAAATCAAAAAGAAACAAAAAAATGAAATAAATATCGAAAAATTAAAAATTTGAAAGTAGGGTATTGAGATGGGGAATTTGTGTGTCGGTCTGTCGGTCGGTCGGTCTGTCGGTCGGTCTGTCTGTCCCCCCCTAATAACTTTTGAATGAACATTCCGATTTGGACGAACTTTTTTTTGTTGGAAAGATCTCGGCGAGTACAGCTCATTCCCATATTTGATTTTTTGATTTGAACAATTTTTGGTTCAACTTTGAGCCGTTCAAACAACCGGTCCCGCGATACTAACTTTTGAATGAACAGTCCGATTTGAACAAACTTTTTTTTGTTCGAAAGATCTTTTCAAGGATACTTCATTCCCGTATCTACATTTTCGATTTGAACAATTTTTCGTTCAACATTGAACCGTTCAAACAAGCTCTCACCCCTAATAACTTTTGAGTGAACCGTCCGATTTAAACAAACTTTTTTTTGTTCGAAGATCTCGGCAAGGATACTTCATCCCCGTTTTTAAATTTCCGATTTGAACAATTTTTCGTTCAACATTGAACCGTTCAAACAAGATTTCACACCTAATAACTTTTGAATGAACAGTCCGATTTAAACAAACTTTTTTTTTGTTCAAAAGATCTCGGCAAGGATGCTTCATTACAGTATTTAAATTTTCAATTTGAACATTTTTTTCGTTCAACATTGAACCGTTCAAACAACCTTTCCCCACCTAATAACTTTTAAGTGAACCGTCCGAATTGAATAAACTTTTTTTTGTTCGAAAGATCTCGGAGAGGCTCATTCCTATATTTCACTTTTCAATTTGAACCATTTTTCGTTCAATGATGAACCGTTCAGAAAAAATTTTAACATGAGCGCCTACGGAGAAATTTAAATTTAATGTTGATTCTGAACTTCAAGGCGGATTTCCTTCAAACTAACTTTGTAAGAAAATGGTTTTGATAAATAATGTATTGTAAAGTACTTTTCTGAATAATCTTCTGTGAGGACTCTGATTCCGACTCCGACTCCGCAAACATGGCGGAAATGCAGGCTCAGAAAAAATGACTGACTGGGCAGACGATTTTTTGTTTATTTATTTATTTGTTTTGTTTAATTTATTATTATTATTATTTTTTTGTCAGACGATTTTTTTTTGTCAACAAAAATTTTTCATTCACGAGAGCATTTTATTCCTTATTTATATTTAACAACTGGCAACGGATTAAAAATGAAATTCAAGACATTTTATTAACGAACGAGTTTTTTTTCTTTCTTTGATAAAATGTGTTTTGAAGTTCTTTGTACTTTTATTTTATTTATTTATTTTTTTTTCTTTTGAAAACGATTGTGGAATTTTTCTACGGAAGAACTATAACAGTTACATTCTTTAAAAGGTGCGACAAAACTTTATTGACTCGTTTATTTACTTTTTACGTGTCTATTTTATCTGATGAGAGGGGTATATTTTGCTTTCAGAAATCAGCTTTAAGTGCTATAAAGATATGTTTGACATTTTTAGTTTCAGATAATCAAGAGAATATTGATCAGATGCTAATGCCGATGTCGATGTACGGGAAAGTAGGCTCGTTTAGTTCTTGACAGAACTTCTTGTCAATTATTAGTAGCTATGTAATTCAAGACTTTTATTCTTTGTGAAAATTGAAGATTATATAAAAGCAAGGAGAAAAGTATCGACGCATAAAAAATTTTGCTACATTAACTATGTGTATTTTTATTCAAAATAGGAGAATTAATGTATTAAAAACCTTACATCAACGGTGAGGATTATTATTATTGTTAATAAAATTATTCATCATAATTTCTTAGTAAAGCAGGGTTGCCACAGGAAAAATTCATTAAAAAAGTAGCAAAAGTAGCCAAAAACGTATAAAAAAGTCGCAAAAAAGTAGTCCAAAAATCAAAAAAAGTTGCCAAAAAAAGTAGTCCCCAAAATTGAAAAAGTTTCAAAAAACAGTATTCATGATCAGATAAATGAAGCAAGAAATAAATAGTACAGCTGAAAATTTAACATTTGTAAAAAGTCCTCATCTGTTTTGCTGAGGAATTAAAACTAAATATACAATTAAAAAAAAAAAAATTGCCAAAACTTATTAAAAAAAGGACATGAAAAATGGAAAAAAAAAAGACTCATTTTTTCAACGAAGAAAAAAATCTGGACTTACTCATACACACGCATTCGAAGGAGTACTTTTAAAATTTCTATTCCACAACACTTATAAGATGTGTTAAAAATAGAGTTTGGTACTTATAAATTTGAAAAATTTTGGAGTTCTTTTAATGGTATTAAAAATTTGCAGGGAAAGGTGTACTGTTGTGGTATGTTTGCAATAACTACAATACAAATAATTACTGCAGAAAAAACACTTAATTTGTACAATTATTCAATAATGATAATTTCATTTTTTAATTGCAGTTTCAAAGTAAATAAGAAAATTAAAACGAAACAGCAAAAATAATTTTGTTATGAGAAACTATAAAAAGAATTGTTTTCATCGTTTTGAAAAATTTCGGAAGGAGTTTGAACCCGAAAAACCCACCCCTTCAATACGGCCCTAACTCCACATATTGGTTCTACAACATGAGATGGTGTGAGGGAGGAATTGCGATGGAAGTCTGAAGTGGAGAAATAGAGCTCTTAATCATAATGTTAACTAGTACTTTGTTCCTTGCAGAAAATTAGAAATATAATGCTAACATTAGAAAACTTGACAACATTGAAACAAAATCAGCAATTCAGTACTCTTTGTGGCAAGTGAATAATCATGCTTAAAATAATCGCGGAGTTTTTTTTAAATTTTTAAATGAAAGTTTCAGTAAAAATAATAAATTTTATGTACTTGTCTTTTTACAAAGCTTTGATGTATAATCAAAATAAAAAATAAAAAAAAAACTAAAAATTGTGCAAAAGGATTCTCATTTTTCGCAAGGTAGAAGATCACACAAACTTGCACATACATGAGCTCTTTAAAATAAAGAAAAACTTTAAACAATACACCTCTTATACCCTTGTTTAATTTATATCACTTTGTATAATTTTCCTCTACTTAATCATTAATTCTAAAAATATTAATCAATGAGTTACTTCAACTTTCACACATTCCAACTGTTCAAATGGAAGCTTATGCAAAAACTATCCCTTAAAAAATTAATAAAATAAAAAAGAAATTGATTAAGGTTTTAAATGAAAAAATACTTATTGCAAGTAAAAAATTTAACAATTAAAATCTCATTTGCTAAATATTTAGTACACTTCCCACCAATTCTAAAATAATTGAAATTACAAGATATGCACAGTTATTGAAATCTCCAACAGTGTAGAATTTTGGGCGAAGCTCGTGCTTGATGGCTGTAAGTTCCTAAAAATAAATTTATACTTAATCAGCTGTTTATTATTAAAATTCAGCTAAAGGAAAGTCTTAAATAAGTCAGTTTCTTCAATCTACTAAACTTTGAGCCGATTTTTCCCCAATATATATCAAATACTGTAAAGGCCTTTTTATTCGCGAGGCCTTAATTTTCGCGATTTTCGCAAGCCCTTCGTAATCGCGAAAATTTAGGCCTCGCGAATTTTTTTTTACTTTGGACTTTTTCAACTTTCGGTTCTGTACATGCACAATTCGCGAAATTTTCGGCCCGCGAAATCACCGATATATTCATTTTCGTGAAAATTACGGCCCGTGAAATTAAAGGCCTTTACAGTAAATAGATCCACCCCAATTCCTCAGTAGCTATAGCTATTAATCACTTTTTACCCAATAGCTAAAATAGTAAAGAGGTTATTCAAAAATCTAAGCCCCTCCCTGATTTAAAAAAATAATAGTGGATCTGTCCATAATAAAAGGCAAAGGAATGTTCTATTTTTCGGTGACAGAGAAATAAGAATAAAAAATAATGGGTTTCAAATTAAGAAATAAAATCAAATAGGGTGGGGGGGGGGGGGGGAAATCAAGATTTTCGAATGAAAACTTGCTTTGAAAAAAAAGAAGTCTCCAAAAAAGTAGCTCCAGTGTAAATAAGCTGCTTTTTAGCCTGTTTGTGCTCAAAAAAAGTCTCCAAAGTTGCCTAGAGCCAAAAAAAGCAGCAAAAAGTAGCATTTAAGTAGCCTGTGGCAACCCTGTAAAGGTTTACTTTAAAAAAATAATACTCAAAAAATATTTTTTCCGCCGATTAATCAGCCCGATTTTGCCGATTATTAATAATCGGCAAAGTGGCCGATTATGGCCGATTAATCGGTATTGCCGATTAATCGGTGCATCCCTAGAAAGTACGTAATAACAGGCCAGCTTTTGCCTGATCTTTTGCAATAAATTCCAAGCTTTCAAAAAATCTTATTTCAATGAGCAGAAACAACTATGATCTCTGCCTGTTGTTAAAACTCAAATAAAATCAATTAATTGAGTTAGTCTACAATATGCTGCAGATTCGTCATAGAGTAGAAAAAAAATTGTTAATTTGTAACAGAAACTTTAGGTTGTCAAGCCCCCTAATCCATCCCATGAAAAAAAAAAAAACCTTCCCCATCCTCCTCCAAATACGGAGGAAAATAATGCAGTAAACTGTTGTAATTTTAACGGTTAAAACTTGGTTGTTAAATAAAAAATAATAAAAGTTACGTACATTACTGAAAATGCTAAAAAGAATACACCATGAAGGACAAACGTTAACTCAAGCACTAGCCCCAGTTTGTATTTTTCCAATACAACGAGAGAATGCGAGAAATTCATATTTCCTCCCCCTCCTTTCTTGTATTTAAGAAAATATTGTTGCTAGAAAAACACACAGTCGATTAAATCAAATTCATTCTCTGGAATATTAATTCCTCAAAAAGTTCAGAAATTCTTAACCGATCTTTTAATACACAGAACACAGAACCGAAAAAAAAAAAAAAATTGTATGTTCGAACAGTAAAATACCGAACAAACGCTCGCACAATTCTTGTCGAAACTTGTAAAAATATTGAAGGAGTGTTTAAACTGTACAAATGTAAAACGGTACAAATTAAATGTTCCCTTACTTGTGTGATTAGCTGATTGCAAGAGCGCAGTGAACTGGGGAGGTTGTCTCTCCCCCTCACGCACAACTTTTCAAATGGTTATACGAAATTAACTTTTAAATAATATGTCAGATGAAATAAATAAACATGCAAGCTGTAACTGATCAGTACACATGTTTTTTTCTTAAACCTTTTTTTTATTTTAAGCAAAACTTTGAAAACCTCCAAGTATCCTTGAATCCTGTTCATAGTTCCTCCCAGAGAACATACAGCACTATATATTTTTTTCTTTTTTAATGTTCAATGAACAATGAAGTTAGCTTTTGTTAAATTTTGTGAAAATAGTGTAGTTGCATATTATAGCGTGTTATGAGCTGTAATGTATGCTATGTTCACGCATATTGTATAACCACTCTTCTAGATTAAATGATTTTCCTTCCTAAACTATTTTTTTTTTTTTTTTTGCAAATATTTGAAAATTATTGAACAATTTGAAAATCCTAACTGCCTATGGTCCCAAATATAGTGGATTTTTGACGTTCTACTGAATATAAATTTGTAAATTTTAAGAGAGGGATACATTTATTTATTAATGCGAGAGGTGAAATTAATTTGTGCATACATTTTCATCTAAGAAAATATCTGCACATTTGAGAAATCATCTTTGAAATAACTAGTTTAGTAATCAGTTTAAAAAAATATTTAATTTATAGCCTTAACAGCCTATTACAATTTGAGCAAATGTAGTTGCACTGAAGTAAAGTATTCTAGGATTCCAGGCATTATTAGACAATTCATTATAACTTAATTTTTTGAAATAATAATCAGGTGATCATTTACCCTAGAAATATACTGATCTTCAGGGTTACCTTAATCGGAACCGACGGTTGTCTTTACTCTTTTATAAAAAAAAAAAAGAAAGAAAAGAAGCGGTGAAAAAATTATCGATCGTGCTAAATACGCAGCTTTGCTTTTCTCTCTCTCTCTCTCTCTTCAGATGTTTTGCTCTTCATAAAAATATAATGATAAATACGACAGAAAAATTTAATAAATGTAATAATAATAAAAATCAACCAGACTAGTAAGAATAAATCCGCTGAAGCGTTCGATCTAGATACGTGTGAAAGAAATATAACCTTTTGATTATTCGATCGTCCCCCAACTAACCTTTTCATTTTCTAGTTACTTGTGCGTCACCTTACAAATAAATGTGTACAAAACTTTTTGATACCAGGGTTGATCTTGATACCCTCAACTTTCTGCCGTTCTTGGGGAAATAGCACAAACATATGTTTGCTTATTTATCGATTCTTTCACGTGACCCCTCCCCCAAAAACAAAACGAATAAATCCGCGAGCATGGCCACAACAATGCGGGAACAAAGAATAATACAGATTGCTCAAAAAAAAAAAAATGTATTCTTAAAATTTTAAAACTACTCTTTAAGAACTTCAACTATTAATTAATTTACATTAATAAATAAATTAAAATTGGAGACATTTTAAAACCAATAGAAAATACTTACGAAAGATCAAGCATTATTGCACAAAAAAACTTTTAATCATGCGAAACAAATTAAACGAAAATGCATTTTACTCAAATGAAATACAAAAAAAATTTAAAATAAATAAATAAACAAATTAAATGTACAAATTCGATAGGGTGATATGTAAATGTAATAAAATTAAATAAGAGTCAATCAAATGAAAGACAATAAGTCCTGTTTTATTATGAGTACTTCAATCCGATTCTTTAAGACTAAAATCAGAATAAAAGAATAAAGAAATAAATCAAAATTTTAAAATAAATTTGTATATCGTTTGATGGAAAGCGTAAATATTCAGTTGATAATAAAAACATTTTTTGTTTGCTATGCGAATAACGATTCTAAAATATAGTAACAAAAAGATAATGTAGAAAGAAATCATTAACCCTAATGGATAGCTATTGTGTCATAGAAGAATGAATAGGCATTTTACAAATTTTAAAAATGATTTTCAAGAAAAAATTTTGCACAAAAAAAAAAAAAAGCAAAATCGTACGCAACATCAATGTTTTTCATTTGATGCTAGTTCGACAGCGATTTCCACCCCTAATTGATTCCTCATATGCTTGATGAGAACAAAACTAAACCAAAGGTTAAGAACAGTCTTTATAAAGCCTTTAGGTGTAGGAAAGGGAGGATTACTAACTAGGGATGAAATCAAAAATAGATATAAAAGGTTGCATTGACTAAGAAGAAAGCAGAGCTATAGATTTCTGGATTTTCAAGAAGACTTCAAGGTTCAAGTTCATAAGTGATTTGAATCAACCTTTTTCTTCTTTTTTAAAATCAGTTAATTTAAATCACCAGCTTATAGTTTAAATCGCTGAGCCTTGTATAAAGCTATCCAGTTGCCTAGTCAGTAGAATTTAAAGCAACGGGAGGTTTTGAAAAAAAAAAAAAAAAACCTACTGATTTTAACCACGATTAAAATCATTAATTTAAACCAATTGATTTCAACTAATGACACCTTCTTGCACATCAAACTATCTCGAACACAATTTGTCCAGATTTTATAGGCATAGGTGAATAATCCATTATTATCGGCAGCAAAAGCAATTTGGGATATGAAAATAAATTACAAAACAAGCAGTACAGTGCTTAACATGGGGTACGCCATCTCCTGTCATAAAATTACCAAGCCAATGTAAATATTTTACACAATATTAAGTTGCTAGAGAAAATGAAAAGCAAACTTATTTAACAAGAGACTTTGAAAAGCTATTTAATATCTGCTCAACAACTAAGAAGAATTTTAAGTCCCTGAATGCTGTGGACGTCATTAGCTGGTGACAATCGAGCATTAGGAAAGATGTTCATATAGAAAGGAACTGTTTAACAATCTTTATTCTTCCGCGTTTAATAAGGCAATTACGAGCCCTAACATATACAATGATTTTCAAACGCGGCAAGTGTTTACAGCTGAAGGCCAAGTTCAATGCCCCATTCAAAAGAGGAGAGAAATAAGAACGTGCCATAGGAGAAACTCCCTCCTATCAAATCAAAATTCCTGTTCTAGTTGCTGCATACGACCTTGCCCGGAATACAAAAAGAATGTTTAAACCGGCAATCATGCACAGGCAGTCGGTATCTGCTTCAGAGTATGATGAATTAAAAAGTTGTTTATAAAAGCAAAACGCAGATAAAGATTTTTAAAGAATATCATCTAAAAATAATCGAATGATTGTTTCAGCAGAATACTTGTTTTTCATTCAAAGAAAAAAAGTTTAAAATTCTTTGAAATACATTTTATGAATTCCAATTAAGAGTAGTGATATTGAGTATTTCGCTAAATTATTACATTTAATAAATTCAAATTTTCATTATCAGAACAAAATAAATATAAAATTCGTTTTTATTCATTTATTTTTTTAAAGGTGAGAAACCAAATGACAAGTTTATAGGTGTTTCTAAAGGATGGAGTGATTACAGTCAACGCTCGTTCTAACGACCACTCGTTATAAAGACCGTCCTAATATAACAACCGGTGAGAAAACCCCCAACTGTATCTCAATATACTCTATGCTCTACCTCTTATAGCGACCGCTCGTTATAAAGACCGTTTTCTGTAGAACGGAGATGGTAGTTATATCGAACGTCGACTGTATTAAACAATGTCAACAAAATGAATAATTTCGTTTTAATAATCTTTTCTATCGCATATAATGACTAACTACTAAATACCAAGTCCTCAATAAATTTTAGAAATACGCATTGCGAAAGCATGCAAATAAAATTAGTTTATAGACTTAACGTGAAGTAATTAACAAGTCGACAAATCATGCTCGATTTGTTGCATTGAACGTCAAACTGTGAACTAATTTGACGTCGAAATGTTTTTGCTGTGGCACGAAAAGTGAAAAGGTAAATGTGAGAGGGCACAAAAATAGGTTTAAAATGAAATAATAATACTCATACCACAATAACTATAATAATTAAATACTACTGTACAACCTAGGCTTTTCTGTGCGTGTGCGGAGGAGTGGGGGGGGGGGGGATTGAATCTTTTGTTGAATCTACCATAATATGAACTAGCATAGCGTTGAAACAATAATTTAAGTTCACATACAAACGTAGTATAACATGAAGAACCGCCTTATCTTTCCCGCAAAAATAAAAGTAGAATTTAGTAAAAATACATATTAAAAATCTGATAAAGAATGAAAAAATAAATTAATTAATTATAATTAAAACTTTGAAAGCATACTATTGACGCAAAAGTGAATCAATTGGTCACAGCCCGCTTTAACTCCCACCTCTTTCTCCTCACCAATGACTTAAAAAAAACTTTCATTTGGGGGAAAAAATTGTTTGAAAGATGTTTTAGTTTTCTTTGAAATAAATTTTTCTTAAGTTTTTAACAACTCAAGAAACTTATCATTTTTTTTTTTTTT
Source organism: Uloborus plumipes (assembly GCA_038373865.1). Lineage (NCBI taxonomy): Eukaryota > Metazoa > Arthropoda > Arachnida > Araneae > Uloboridae > Uloborus > Uloborus plumipes. Next base: position 25,683 of record JAXGGA010005477.1, read on the forward strand.
TGAAATATGACAAATGCAAAGACTAATTGAGAATTGATTCAACAATTATTAATATTTTTGCTCTCTTTTAAAGCGATACTTTATTTTACAATAATTAAATGTGTATACGTTATGACATGGAACATACATAAAAATTTGAAGCCGACAAAAGTAGTAGTTGAAGTCAGAAAGTTTATACCGGAGGGGTGGGGGTATACGGGAAAGAGGGTGAACTGAGGAACATATTACTCTTTTTTTTAACTATTATTATTATTTTTAACCCTTTTGGTCTTCTTTCTGACGACTCAACTAAGCAAGAAGGGAGATTGTTATTTTTGTAAAAAACATTTCAACCAATTCATTTGAAACTTTTTTTTAATTAAAATATTCAATGTACCATTGAAACAGGAGTCTACATATTAAGATAGCATTTCTTTTAGTAAAATGCTTTCATGTTAAACATTATTTGAATGTAGAATAAACGGAAGAGTAAATAACAATAACAATAACTCACTAGTTTTGGTTTCAGGTTTTAACTATTAAGCAACACTTGAAACAAATGCTTGGCTGGGGTTTGCGAGCCAACAACACAGAATCGTTAATTTAACACATTTTGCCGGTTGAAACTAAGAAATATTTTTTATCTTTCAGTTTGTTCTTAACATACACTGCGATGCAAAAGTTTAGACAAATGGCAAATATGTGAATAAAAAGAAAACTTTTCGACGAAATGCTTTCAAATTTCTACTGCAGGTACACAATATGGTTCCAAATACGTGTATGGAGTTCTTAAAAATATAACTGTAGCCAAATTTTGGACATTACAAAAGACATTTTTTTACATTGTTGCAAAAGTTTAGACAATAGTCAGAATTTATGCAAATATCCCTTGAAATGTGATTGGTGGAGGAAAGGCGGGACTTAATTTTTCAATTATAAAGTGCAGAGATTGCTAAATAAATAATCAAGATCTCAAAAGCTCTGTAGTTCTCGTGTAAAGAAGATGAGAAAGTTTGGAAGCCGTAATTTGAAAATGAACCTACTTTATTAATTTTTTGTCTTTTAAATCGGCTCTAATATGGTAGTACGATGTTTTTTTACTTTGTGGAGAGCAAATTCAGACATGCGTATCGATCAAAAGACCAAGAAAAATGATATTTCTTAAAGATGAAGGAATTGAAAAAACGGCTCGAACTGACGATTTGCCCTGTAATCCTACAAAACTTCAACTTGGGTCAAGAACAGCACGTGACAGCATAAGTAGATGAACAACTGAATCGAAATGCATAAAAAAACAAAGAATTGTGCTTTAGCCTTTTTGGACAGAGTGTCCCAAATAAGCCAGATTTTAATGGTAAAAGCAGCACAGCATATGATCATTGATATTTCTCAAGTCCCGCGAATATAATTATCTCCCCAAAAACAACAGTGTTGTAAAAAAATCCCCCGCCAAGAAAACCTTAAATACTCAGCCTTAAAAAGTTATGATATCGAGTTTTCCCGCCAAGTTTGTGCCAAACTACAACTAACCTGTATGTATAGTTCTTTTAAATTGTTTTCAGTTTTGCCAGGCGGGAAGCTTTGTCTTGTGAGGTGGTTGCTTAATGAGTAAAAACTTCCCGCCTGGCAGGACTGAAAACAATTTAAAAAAACTATACATACAGGTTAGTTGTAGTTTGGCACAAACTTGGCGGGAAAACTCGATATCATAACTTTTTAAGGCTGAGTATTTAAGGTTTTCTTGGCGGGGGGATTTTTTTACAACACTGTTGTTTTTGGGGATATATCACATATTTTTGCATTAATATTATTTCTTTGCCTGTTTTTTTTTTCTCTTCAAAATTTACTTTGCATGTTTTTTTTCCCTTCAACATTTTTCTTGGCGGTCCGACATGTGTGGTTTTCTTGGCAGCATGCATTTGGTGCAAAAGTTCAAGGATCTTCTTCAGTCTAGGATAAATTTGAAATCAATCACAATGTACCACCCGAACCGACGCAAAACAAAGCTAGTTGCTAACAATACTACGATTAAATTAAAAGTTAAAAAAAAAAACCCAACCCTTACTACCGATCTCATATTAAAATGAACTAAATTGAAGATCCCTTTTAAAAGCCTAATGCAATAAAATCAATTACAAATATTTTATTTGTTAACAAATAGAAACTGGCAACAGATGAAATTATAAATCATTAAGTTTTCTTTCCTCGTGGCCCAACAATGAAAACATAAATGCTCAGATGTTGAACAGAGCTAGTAGATAGAAATCGGACCAATTTTAAGCATTAATAACTCCGGGGTGCGATGACCCCGGGGGTAAATTTTGGGAAAATGTCCTCAATGTCTCATCGAGAATATTCATACCAAAAATCAACACTAAAGACCCCCGGGGAGAAAAGATACGGAAAATAAAAATGAGGGGGGAGGGGGTTGGGGGTCGAAAAACCCCCTATGACGAGCTTTGGGACAAAATAAATGTGGGTGCAAAAGCAGAGCTCAATCCGAGTTACCGTTTAGTCTGGACCCCTGTCAAACAATTTTTAAAAAGTGCGAAAAATAGCGATTTTATAACATATATCACCCCTCCCCCTGAGGGTCCTGGATGTTTTGCTTTGGTATGTGCCGTCAGGGGCCGCTGGAGATTGAGTATACCAAAAATGAACTCTAAGGATTTTTATGGGGCTGAGATACAGAGGGGTGAAAACCCCGGTTTGGTTACTCGCGTAAACAGTCCTAGTCGCTCTTTTACATTTTTATTGGCGACGGAAATTTCTTGGCGGCTTGTATTTGGTTTTCTTGGCGGGGCGGGACGCTCCAGCGTCCCGTGATAATCCATCTAGGCCATCCCAATTTTAATAATTTTTATCAAAGAAAGTACCATTCATTTTTTAGTCACGATGATACGTATGCTGCTTTTCACATTAAAATCTGGCTTATTTGGGACACTCTGTCCGAAAAGGCTCAGGCACAATTCTTTGTTTTTTTAATGCATTCCGATTCAGTTGTTCATCTACTTATGCTGTCACGTGCTGTTTTTGACCCAAGTTAAAGTTTTGTAGGATTAAGGGGCGAATCGTCAGTATGAGCCGTTTTTTCAATTCCTCCATCCTTAAGAAATGTAATTTTTCTTGGACTTTTTGATCGATACGCATGTCTGAATTTGCTCTCCACAAAGTAAAAAACAACGTACTACCATACTAGAGCCGATTTAAAAGACAAAAAATTAATAAAGTAGGTTCATTTTCAAATTACGGCTTCCAAACTTTCTCATCTTCTTTACATGAGAACTACAGAGCTTTTGAGATTTTGATTATTTATTCAGCAATCTCTGCACTTTATAATTGAATAATAAAGTCCCGCCTTTCCCTTTACCAATTACATTTCAAGGGATATTTGCATAAAATATGACTATTGTCTAAACTTTTGAAACAATGTTAAAAATTGTTTTTTGTAATATCCAAAATTTGATTCCAGTTAAAATTTTAAGAACTCCATATACGTATTTGGGACCATATTGTGTACCTGCAGTAGAAATTTGAAAGCATTTCGTTGAATAGTTTTCTTTTTATTCACATATTTGCCAATTGCCTAAACTTTTGCATCGCAGTGTAGAAGTAATGTCAGAGATGCTATGCTATCAGGTATCGGGACGATAGAAATTTGAAGTGAAACGAACTAGTATGTTCTATATGAAAAAAAAAAACATACCTCACATCAAACTATAGCATTAGTAACTAAAATAACTACATAAAATAGTTCTCTTGAAATTTAATTGAATTTTCTAAATCAGAATATATTTTTTGTTTTTCCAACATTGCATAGCAAAAAAAAGTTTTGAAACATTAATTCTTAATATGTTTCGAGTTTCTGCTCGAGAATGATTTGAAAAATTTTTAATGATCAAATCAGTATTGTTGAAATTCTTAATTAAGATTTTGATTTAAATCTCAATTGTACTTTTTTATTTTATTTAAATCCAGCCAATATTCTTATCCCCCCCCCCCCATTTTGAAATTGTTTTGGCAAAAATACCGTTTGCCTGCACGATGACAAAACCTAATCAGAACACATTTCTTGTGTTTTCAAATCGGGCAACAAAAAGCAAGGTTTGAGATATTATCCATACCTGCCAACATGTCTACTTAAGAAATCTTACAATTTTTCCTACGAAATCGTACTGAGACAATAACCTATTTCTAAATGAAAATCAGGCATTAAATAAGTTATTGTAATTGTATCACGATCACTTTCAGTAGTTTTCTTTCATTTTAATTGATATTTTAACTTTTCTTTTTTTTTTCAATTGAATAAATTCATTTCAGTTGCAATTTTTAGTGACGTATGTGTTAAATATAAGCATGCTGGTAAGAAAAAAAAACTGAAATAAAATAAAGTAGTCTTCGGCAGTCATGTTAAAATAACTTCTGACCATCAAAAATATTAAAGCACTGACCAGATGTTAAAGGATTGAAATGTCAAGCAAAAGAAGCGATTTTACGAGAATCGCGGGTAGAATGTAAACATGTAAAATGGGGAAGAAAAAATTTATAAATTATCAAAATACATAATTAAATGTGATAACCTAAGGTAGCATATGTTAATGTAACCTAAAAATTTCGCAAATGTTAAAATATTTGCACGATGCAAAAGGATTGCAGTCTCAACGAGGTACCGTACTCTCCGTGAAGTACGCTTTCAGTGCTGAAATATGACGAAGTTTAGGCTTTGCCCCGCGTATTAATACATGTAAAGATGTATTCTAAAGAAGCTTAGTCCTTGAAATTTAGTTATATGTGAAAAAAACTCTGGAATTGATGAAAAATTTGTGAAAAACGTACGATTTTACACCTTTACCGTACGATCGTACAAAAGGGCAAAAAAACGTACATTGTACGGCCAAAACGTACAAGTTGGCAGGTATGTATTATCTATTAACAACCGGTTTTGACAGTTTCGAGTTTTTGTTCGAGAATGATATAGAATTGTTTTGATTAACAAATTAATAGGGATGAACCCTAAATAATATTTAGATTTAAATTCTTATAACATAACGCATAAAATTTGTTTATTTATTTTTTAATCCAGCCTTTTTTTTTCTCTTTTTTGAAGTGTTGTTGCATGTTTTTACCAGATTTCCAGTTTTTGCCACTGTACAGGCAAAAATTAATATTTTGCCGGCAATTTCGCCAACTCTATACGCAGTTAAAACTTTGAAAATAAACAAAGGTATTCCTGCTCCAAGAGTTAAAACAAGAGCAAAATATTGAAATATCAGTATTCAGACAAAAAAAAAAGAAAAGTTATTATTAAATTAATGAGAGACAAATACAAAAAAAAAAAAAAAAGAAAAAAAGAAAAAAAAACCGTTCAATGCCAAAAACATGCTTTTTTTTTTAACTTAAGGGGTCAGTAGTACATGTAAAACAGCAAATGCCAAAAAAAAAAAAAACTGAATCGATACGTTAACGTTTGAATGTCTTAAATATTTAGTTAGAAAAATAATTTTAGACGTCCGGCATTTTTACTTATGCTTAATTTAAGACAAACATTGATTTGTCTATCACAATGCTACATTTTAATTTTATACAGCTTATTTAACTTTCCTTTATCAAGAAAACGTCCACGAGAGGCGTAGGTTGCACTAAAATAATTGTATTAAAAGTAGACTACGCTTGTTAAGGCTACAGTGGACAAATAAAATTGATTTTTTTCAATTATTGATTTATGTGTCTAAAACTTTGTGTGCTTGTATTCTATATATATAAAGATGACGGTGTTTGTTTGTAACCGCTGGCCAGAAGCCCCCACAGCACCTACAGACATGAAACTTGGTTCAAAAATTCGAACGTATCCCGCTGTAATGCACCTCGAAAGCCAAATTTTTAATTTCGAATTAGTTATTTTTAAATTAATTAATTAGTATCATTTTTGGTGTATCCGACATAATTGAGGGCGGAAAACCTTCCTCCACCCCATAACATTATATATCGCTGGAAAGGGTTTTTTTTCCTGAAAAAGAAAAGTTTTAGCACGTTTCTGTCCGTTAATTAGGACAGGAGATATTAATTAATCAAATTTAGTCAATTTTCAAGGCATAACTCTACACAAAAAGGAAATACTAGATCCATTTTCCGTACAAGCTGCTCTTTCTTCCGTGGTTAAATTAAGCCTTGAAAATTTACTGAATTTGAGTATATCTCCTGTCTTTTTGATTTATTTGGCGAATTGTTTTAAACTTTAAAAGGACTTTTAGTGCAGTTTAAAAGGTTGTGGATAAAACTAGAATTTTCTATGCGATATTTTAAAAAAACATAATGCATTTACAGCTTTTAAAATACTATGAGATTTATAGCTGCGATGCCTAATTAGTGAATTTGAGGTAAGGATATGTTCTTAAAAATTAAAGTTTTGCTGTGGCCAATAACTCTCACAATATTTTCAGAAAATTATAGTGATTGGCCCCCTATGATGAGAACGCTATTGATAACTCTAAATGTTTAGCAACAAAAAAATCAGATGAAGAATTTAATGTATTAAATAAGCTCATGTCTCTAAAAGACTTCCAAAATATTTTTGGAGGCGAAGTGGACAAGAATTTATCGCCGGACCTTAAACTAGGATTCATCCGATAAAAGCATCGAAATATCAGAAGGAAGTTTCAAATAACACATGACCATTATACAAAGTTTGGCGCTTTTTTTTTCAGAATGATTTTTCTAAAAACTACTCTACCAATACTGAAATACTGACTGCAATTATAACAACAAATGCAAATCTGACTAATGAAGATAATGTGATAGCAGCAACAGTTGTGATAACTCCTCTGAAAACTCCTATAAATTTGTATACGCCATCTACTTCGGTTAATCTGTGCTTTGGGTCCCTTTTCTCGCCAAACACGGATTTCGGTTTTGTCGCCATAGAAACGCCATTTCTGCGTAATGTCTCTCGGAGCTTTCAACTACGCGAGACAACAAGGAAAAACGCGCCAGTTGGCGATTTTTTGAAAATACGCCAAGCAGGGACCCAAAGCGCATTTTCACCTCTACTTCAAACAAAACAACTCATTGTAGCAAATTTATCGATGATTACCAATAAAATGCGCCAAAAAGTAGGAGAAAATTTCTTAATAGGATAGACAATTGAACTATTCTTAATAATTTCTGAGAGTTACAGAGCAGCTATTGAAAACAATGAACAAAAAAAGCAGCAAAAAAAAGTGAAAAATAAAGAAAAGAAAAGAAAACGGAATGGACAAGCAGCCGTACAGAAAGATGTTTGAATTACAGAAAGATTTTGAATGTTTACATGGCCAATAACTGTATGGTTTCATAGCCAATAACTATGATAAGATGGCCAATTACTATCAATTTGACATTTTTGTTTTTGCGTTGACTTTTTTCTAATAATATATCTGAAAAAGTGTTTTCAGACAGTATGAGTAGTAAAATGCATTAATATAGTATCATATGAAGTATTTCTTATTAATGCAGAAATATTTCATTTATTTTTTATTCAAGCATACAAATACGTTGTCGCTAAAGTGGCCAATTACTATACCGCTTCAACTATAATAATTTTACTTCAGAGGGTTGGAGTGAATTAAAATTTATTCAGTGGACTTCCTTCCCATTAAAATGCACGGGCATCGCCGTGCGGGTACTGCTAGTTATTGTATATTTACGACATCTAAAAGCATAAACAACACAAAATAGTGCAAAAACAATGAATATTTTTTTTTTTTCAAATTTCAAATTTAAATACTTTTTAACAAAATTTCAAAATGTTCCAGGCGTCACATTTTTTTTTCAAACTTTGAATTTCCACTTAATTTCCAATCATTAGGCATGATGGCACAAAACAATGCATTATATGCAATGTTTCATGTGATAGTTTATAAAAAATGGCTGAAAATGAAAATTTATATGATTTTTTCAACTGAAAATTTTTATTTTCAGCCATCTTTTATAAACTATCTCATAAAACATTGCATATAATGCATTGTTTTGTGCCATCATGCCTAATGATTGGAAATTAAGTGGAAATTCAAAGTTTGAAAAAAAATTGCGACGCCTGGAATATTTTGAAATTTTGTTAAAAAAAATTTAAATTTGAAATTAAAAAAAAAGTATTTATTGTTTTTGCACTATTTTGTGTTGTTTATGCTTTTAGATGTCGTAAACATACAATAATACAAGCACACAAAGTTTTAGACATGTAAATCAATAATTGAAAAAAATCAATTTTATTTGTCCACTGTAGCCTTAAAAGAAAATTTCAACTCACTAAAAGGGGACAGGATAATAAAAAACAACAACAACAACAACGATATATTATCTGTTATTTCTAATCTTTACTCTACCTCAGAAATGCATGAAATATTAAACATTAGTGAATTAAATGGGCAGGTCAGAATATATAATTACATCGAGTTAAAAAAAAAAGAAAATAACTCTGCCCAATTAAGAGCATGAGCTTTTAAAATATTTCAATGAATTATTTGTATTTAGTTTAATTAGGGATTAAAATAAATAATTAGGTAGAATTAAAACAAGATTTTAATAATAGGCATTAGCAAACACGCTTTTACTCTTAACTGGTGAGGTGGTTTGTCTCACACCCTAGATGAATATGACTTTTGCATTCAAACGTTTCATAATGAGAATATATATGGCTTTGTTTTGTTTCTTCCAGTAGTTTCAATCGTGGTTTTGTAAATTAATAAAAAAGATCATTGGAAAATTTCTTACTTCATTTTGCTAAATTTTCTGGAGTCCACAAGAAAAAATGTACATATTACAGGGTAACGCCACTTACGTTATAAAAAAAGGAGGGGGGGGGTTGATTAACATATCACAAAAGTAGTTCAACACGTAAACAATAAAACACATATAATTAAATACATTTCATTAAAAAATCGTTATGCGTAATCATTGCTACAATGCAAAAGAATGGAAGTGAGATTTTTTTTTCAAGACACATGTATCAATTCATTATTGCGACTTATCCACAGCAGAAATGGGTAGTAAAAATCACACACTTGGTATCCATTATCGTTATCCATGTGTTGAAAATCACAGATTCCACGCTATCTGCCACGAATAAAAACATCACCGGGGAAATCGCAATCGCACATTATTTTCCAGATAGGCTTCGGATTTAATCGTCATAAAACACCGATCACACTTAAAGAGCGTACGAGAACTGTCTCTTCCAAGACACAGGTGTATTCGGCGAATGTCACCACCTACGACATAGCACACACACACAGTTGCCCAAAAAAGGTGTTGAACTGCTCATTGCAAACTCACCAGAATCAGCTGGTAATCGTCCCGTTCTCGGACCAAGAACAGCGGGGCGGACAGGTGAACCATCATCCGGCCCGTCTTCTGGGGATCACTGCATCAATCCATTAGGGGGGAGGCCATGACTTCATTTTGTCGCAATCAAAAGATGCGGACGGGTTAAGTCCAGCAGACAAAGTTCGGTCGCAAGCCCCGGTATCTGGGCCGCGAATGAAGAACGTAGCTAGATGTTTATGCTTTACCCCGCTCTCGGCTCTCCACAGACCCTATTGCTCCAAAAGCAGTAAGGCGAGTTTTGTCTTTTTTTTTTCTTTTCCCTTTTTCTCAAATGGGATTCACCAGACCAAAACGCGACGTTTCGCACTAGGTATTAAGAATAAATAAATAACGATAAAAGAGGCGATCTACTGAAATCAACAGCGGATTCATTTCGCAAATCAGTGTTCGAGCAAAAATAAGCTCCGCTTGTAGCAATGGGAAAGCGTAAACATTTTGCGTTTTCCATAGTAGTTAGTAGTTCAAAGTAAAATAAAAATTTCTTACAACGATAGTGTCATTATTCAAACCACTCCGTGAATTGAAACTAACGAGAGCTGTAGAAAAACACATTCCTATTTCTTAAAAATGGGGTGGAAAGAACGAATCTTATTAAATGAATCGAGGGGAACGGGTGGCATTTTACGACTCATTCTATGTGATCTTTAAAAATATGCAAGAAAAGCAATTATTTTTATGGAAAAGAAAACTCTGAACAAATATCTTTGTTAATCATTAATTCCTACACAAAAAAAAGTTTAAAATTCTGCGCACATGAAGTAGATTATAATAAATGCCTTTGAGCAACAAAGGAGCAGTGAGAAAAACAAAGTCATAAATGCACAATTAGCTACAAATTGCAAATTGTTGCTTTACAATCTGTGGTTAATTTGTAAATTTACAACGCTGTTTTCTCCACTGTTGAATTGCAGCGAGCAGATAATATAGCATAGTATCAAAAAAAAAAAAAAAAAAAAAATAATAATAAAAATAAAGTAGGTGTGTACGGCGGATCAAACAAAAACATCAAGGCAAAGCTTATGACACATAATGAAAGTTACAATGTATGTAGTAATTACGCAAAAGTATAAACATTTCGTGGCGAAAATATTTCATATTAAACAGTTTTGACTTGCATTAACTTAAAAAAAAAGAGCTAACACATAGGTTAATTAATACAAACTAAACACTTATCTGTATTGCTGAGACAAACACTTTAAGAAAATAATTTTTTGTGTCGCGTCTTCACGTTGCAATAGAAAGTAAGACTTTTTTTTTTTTTTTGAAGAGTGGGTTCATGCAGTGATACTTCACTGTACACATGATACTAATGTAAGAAAAGCACATTTACAAGTCAAATAATTTTCCGTGTATTCCTGGAGGAGAAACAAAACTTTCTAGTATATAATCACGAAATATACTTAACTTGTAATAATTCGTTGTTATAAGTTAAGCTGAGATTGGCTATTGTTAAAAATATACTGAGAGAAAAAAATTACAACATAACTATAGAGGACAAGGACATAAACTAAATATCTAAAAAAAAATCCATCAAAGAGTAACTTGAAACGAATAATAGTATTTTTGACCATATTATCCCGAAAATCAACAGAGGTGCATAAGGTTTTTCTTTTTTAAATTTCAGATACCAATCCCCCCCCCTTTTTTTTTTGTTTTTTTGCTTTTGTTATTTGCATTTCTGGTTTCGAAATTTTATCATTAATTTAGGCGATTATCTTGAAAATGTAATTTAGTTTAGTGAAATAAAACTTTGTATACAAAATCGCAATAGATTAGTAAATATGTTAAGCAGTTTGAGGATATCATAGGATTAAAGCTTCAGAGTAGATTTTCTTTTTCTTTCTGAAAATGAATGTAACATGTGCACAATGCTATGAATGCTCCGTTTCGAAGATGATAAGTTTTGTAAAGGTTCTATTTCGACGATAGACAATGATACAAAGGCTTTACCTCGTGTAATTGTTGGCTTACTAGTTCTGTAAAAGTCCTGTTTAGGGATACACCCATTACTTTGTAACAACAAATAACATTAGATAGTCTATGGGTTGAAATTAAATTTGATAACACTTGGTCAGCTCTAATAAGTTTTGAATAAAATATAAAAAAATGTTTTTGATTCTGAAGACTTATTTCTGTAAGCTTGGTTCACGCTAAAAAAAAAAAAATAAAATAAAATAAAATAAGTATATGATTTCTTGATCAAAAATTGTAAATTAAAAATTTGAGAGGAGAAATTGGCGGTATACAGTTCAGAGCGAACAACTTTCACTAATCAAGAAATGATGTACTTAATTAATGTCATATGTTTTACTGCGAACTAAGCTTCTGGAAATAATATTAAGGAAAAAAAATATTCTTAAGTTTTTTCGTTTTGAAATTTATTTGATGTGAACCTTTCTGAAATTTATAAACACATTTCCTGTTACCTATCCTTACTAAAAATATAATAATAAAAATAAATAAATAAATAAAAAAACACAGCACACTAACTTTTGCAGCATAAAATAAATAAATAAAAAATGTGTTGCGCATGAAGAGAGAAAATCTTACAGTTACCGTTATTCTGCTCTTTGTAAGTTTGTATGCTCAAATTTAAAAGCAATTTTGAACAAATATAAAATGTGGGGAGGGGGGAGAGCTTTTAAAAACGCTTTAAATTGATGACTTGAATCAAAGAAATCTTCAAAAACCTGCATTGTTTGAAAAGTTTAAAATGGCCGAAATGCAAATAAATATGTACTTGCTTATGCACAGCATCGAACTTAGTTTGTTAAATTTATGAACAAAATTAACTTTATAATTGCTATTATTTTCCTTTTTTTTAACCAACAGTTAAAAAGCGGGAGTAATTGGCAAGTATTATGACAGAAATTAGCTTAAGAAATAGTTTTTAATAGAAATAAAGAGAAGTGAACATGAAAAAGAAAATACAAAACTGAAGTTATAAAGATTTTGCAATCACTTGACAGTAATTGCATTCAAGATCTAAAATAATAGTGGGGTTTCGCTCGACAATCTCAGTAGCTATTTTTTTTATCCCCAGAGTTTAGGTACACAAACATTGTCCTTTATTGACTAATGAATTTTAAATGTATTTAATTAGTTTGCCTAGTTTTGTGACAAAAACAAGAAATTAAGCGACGCTAACAGCACAAAAATAATGTACATAAAGTGCTACATGATAAACATTTTAACCCATATACGCCGTTATGGTATAGTATGGTAGTTGTCAATTCATTTGGCAACGTATAAAATTAAGTCTTCTAAAATACGTAAGAAATCAATAGCAGCTCCGCTGTTCCAATAACCAATCAAATATACATCGATGGATAAATTAAATCCATTATTGACCTGTTAACAGCAACATTAATACTAATGGAAAATAATAATTTAAAATAAATAAATTAATTAAAAAAAAAGGTATACTTTTCAATAGTCACAGTATTAATGGTTTGTTCCGTTTTAAACGCTTGAGAATGCCTATTTTTCGCTATTCTATCCAGGGGTGCCCATCCCCCCCCCCCAAGTTCAATGGCACAAATCCCCCCCCCCCAAATTTTGTACAACCTTATTGTGCTTTTTATTTTTATACTCTTTTTTATTTTATTTTTTTTAATATCATTCATTCATTTTTTTAATATTATTTATTTATTTTTTAAGTATTATTAATTTATTTTTTAAAATATTTTTTATTTTTTTTTAAATATATAACTATTATTCTTTATATATTATAAATTGTTTTTAAATACTAATTACGCGCAGAATAGGATCGCTTGTTTCCCCTTCCAGACATTCCAAGCACACATACACAAAATAAATAAATAAATAAATAAATAATAACGAAATAATTTAAATTAAAAAAATAAATTAATGAATAATTTACATTAAAGAAACCAGTAAATAATTTAAATTAAAAAATAAATTAATAAATAATTTAAATAAATAAATAAATTAATAAATAATTTAAATAAATAAATAAATAAATTAGTTAAAAAAATCCCCCCCAAAAATTTTGATGGCGCAACTTGCGCCATAATCCCCCCCTGTGGGAACCCCTGATTCTATCCGATGAATTTTCTACTCTTAAACGGAAAGATATTGTCAAACATTTACCACTGTTTTAGGATACTTAATTGCAAAACATGTGTAGTTTTTCCAGTTAAAACCAGCGTTGTCAAATAGTTTTTAAACTACAATATGCGCTTAGATTGAAATATGACTTTAAAACAGCAACCCACAAATTAAAAAGAAAAAAAAATGATGAAATCAAGAAACAAATTTAAAAGTTAGAAAATGAATAAACAAATAAATGTATAAGACATTTTCGGATCAAGAGATTGTGAAAATACATATGTATGAATCTATTATATTACGATAAAATTTATAATGCATGACGTTGATGATACGTTTATTTTGTACCTTTTTAACTAAGCAACATGCAAATTTTAAATTTTCAGTTTCTCATTTTAAAAGTATTTTTCACTAGAGAAAAATGCAGACCCCCCCTCCTCCTCCCCGCACACACACACACAATCATTTTCATCAAGAAAAGCTCGAATGTGCTATTTTGGAAGTTCTCAAACAACTCAGCGTAGGTGGATGAAACATGTGGGTCATGCTAGAAAGAGACGAATGCTTCGTGGTCAAGGACGTAAATTACTTATTCGAGTCCAATTTTCACTACTATCATTCCGAATACAGACCTTGCTGCGGATGAAAACAATTTGAGATAAAACCGATGCGTTTTATCAAAGTCCTACATGTTGCGTTAAAAAAAATTTTTTTTTGCTGTCATAGAAATTGTTTAGAAGTTAACATTTATTACAAAAACGTACTCAGGTAACGTTTTCACAAATTTATTTCACTGTTTTTCATTTGGTCTTTTTAAGGGAATCATAGGAAGAGAAAGGCAGTTCACATGTTTCAAACCTAAGGGAACAACTGGCATATTTACTAAAACAAGAAAGAAAAATTTTTCGTCAAAAAGAAAATTAGACCCGTTTTGACCACACCAACCGAAGGCCACAGGGTCTTCTGATTTTAGTCTACATGTATTACCACTGGGACACATATCGAGCACTATTTTTTTTTGATTAAAAATATTTGCAAAAGTAAGTAATATAGCAGGATAGATTCAAACAACTGGGTTAGCTCAGGGAAAAAAAAACTGAACACACTGCTTTTCTTTTTCTTTTTTTTTAAAATCAGGTTTTTGTTTTTTGGTTTTACCCAGTTTTTTTTTTTTTTGAAATACTATTTGCAAAAAGAAACAATTTGATTTTTAGAAAGTCATAAAGATCTTACGAATGAACTGTAAATGAATGCTTGACATATATTTGTTCCTAATTTCTTGATGATTAATTACATAAATAAGAATATATCTTATTATTTAGTTTTCTCAAAAGTAGAATTTTCTACAGGGAAATAAGCTTGAAAAGCGTTGACAATTTAAAAAATTACAATACGATAATAGACCTTTACATAAATAAATAATCAAGGAAATAATTTATTATGCGAGAAATGATTAATTTACAAGAATAATACATTGTGCATTAATTTTCACGTGAGGAGAGCTTTCTACGCTAAACAAATAGATAAAGGTGCAATTAAAATTATGTATATTCTTAAGCATAATTTATGTACGTACACATTACCTTGCAGTTTCTGCATACCAATCACAAAGTCTTTTTAACACATTTCAATAAAAACTTTGCTGTGAAAATTAAGGTTTATTGATTCTCCCACCGTTTATACAGGGTAACTTCTTTTGTTATATTGGAATTAAAAAAAAAAAAAAAAATCTTCGAAAGGTGAAAAATTGGCATTGCATTTTAACATAAGTGCAGAGTTACACGGATATTTTCTGTTTTCAAAATTTGATGCACCCTTTTCTTGCTCTGACACTATTGCGGATACAGCATGCCAAAACGTGTGCCGTGTTTGAGGCATTTGATGACTAAACTCTAAGTGCTCTTGGACTTACCTTATTTATTCCCCATTCCCCTCATCATTTAAAAATTCTTCATGATCAAGATTTATATATACAATGGATTACATCAAAGGGACATGATGAATCTCTACAGATATTTAGTTATCAAGCAAATTAAGATGAAGTCAGATGAAGTAGTGGCTGAAATATGCTTTTTGAGCTGCTTTGAAATGTAAAAAAACTGAAAAAAGAAAGAGAGAGAGAGAGAGAGAGAGAGAGGCAGGGGAGAAAGAGCAACTACTCGTGTTTTTATTTCTCCACGTATTATTTTAAAAACTAATTAATCTGGGTCGTACATTTTTGTACCAAATAAAAAAGTTACACTCATTAAAGAAAAAATAAATAAATTTATAAGTAAAAATGAACTATTTAGAAAACTTACATTTCATTAAAAAATATATCCGATATTTATTTTTTCAGTTCGGTTGTTTTGCATAAATTGGATTTTACAATTCCAATAATGTGTAAAACTCATAAACAATGATAGACAGATTTGGTTGCTAAAAAAAAACACATTGTTTCAACCAACACCCATTTAGCTCAAACCAAGCAACCCTGCAACGCAGCCAAATTATTTCCCATCAAATATGTACGTCAGTATCAACTCCAATTTCAGTCAAACTCTTTTATGACTTTTTTTCAAAATGGGTACGTCCACCAAGAACGCACTAAAATTCAGCATTAAAAAAAAATGAAGAAAAAGAAATTAACATTTCAAATGATGTTGTTGGTAAAAGCAAAACAATTCTTTTTCAAGCAAAAACGAACTCTTTTTCTCTCTCAAACACTCATATTTTTCTCTTGGAAGAGCAAGGAGGGCATCATTGACACCAGAACCATTCCGCACTTCTACTGTCCAGGCCAAAGATCAGCAGTTGAGTGGATTAAGAACAACATGTGTCACGATATGAGTCACAAACTTTTTCGGTATAAGACGTGACGTCACACATCCTAACCGGCCTTGTTTTATGAGATAGTAATCGACATCGGAAGCTTGCTGCTCTTTCTAGCAATGTGTTCGCTGACCGGAACAATCTGTTTACCAGCAAATTGAGGTGCACTCGCTAACAATTCGGAGTAAATAAAACAGAACTAAACAAACCATTGCGATAAAGAATCGCTCATTTAGCTGTTTTTGTTAAATCAGATCAACTGCTTTTATGAACCGCAAAAAACATTTATTAGTACAATGATAAACTAATAGATTTTTTCCGCTCTCAGCTTTGTTTTGCAAAATATCCTTATGCCCATGAATGCGAAATGAGTCCCAGCTATTGCAATGCAACCATGTTTCAACTTCAACCATACAGCTAAGTTCATCAACTCAAAGGTAGACAAGGGGGGAAACACTTATTAAAAGATGGCCTGGTCGAATTTCTCCTGCTGGGAGCTTTCCCTCATCAGCAGCAACATTGGCAAAAACAACTCCTTTTGTACCTTCGAAGGCTTCATAAATCTTTTCCATTCCAGCTTCCAGTTCTTAATTTCTATTAATTCCATTTCTTAATCTTTAGAATACCAAAATCATCACACAGGCAGGTCCAACATTGTTTCTTTGGCCCTTCTCATGATCTTTCACAAACAGGAGTTGCATTAAAGTTAAAGACCTTAAAGGCCTTCTTCATTTTGAAAGTAACCTGATCATCTTATTTTATTCCCCTTCGTTTTATGGATTCAATAAGAGATTCACATATATAAATTTTACAGCGCTCAAAATTATATACTGTTTACGCTACATATTATTCTGTAATAGGGCACCAGCTACTATGGTTCATAGAATTTTGCTTTTAAATATTACAGGATAATAATTCAAATGCGATCAAAATAGATGAAATGCCAACTGAACAATGACTTATAAACTTTCAGAATAACTTTCCAGAGCTTCTCCTACTTTAACGTATGGAATAACAACTGTAATAATATTCTAACTAAAACAAAATTCTGGTTAATAATGTATCAATGCAGGAAATTTCTTTTATGATTCAATAGAGCAATAATAAACCCCTATTTCTACAACAACTGAAGAAGAGTTAAAAGGAGGTGCAGTCAGAGGCCATAAGAAGGTTAATGAAATCGTCGAACCGTGACTTGGGCAGATATTACTTCAAAAGTTCTTGGAAGGATCCGAATTCGTGAAACACTACGGAGAAAGTAGCCGGTTTTTGAATGAATGAAGAAAAGAGCTACAAAAGAATAAAGAAAACTGATAGCACGTACACGATGAAAGTAAAATCCAAAAGCTCGACAGATTAAATGGGCGATGTTTTTAATCATATAAAAAGGTTTTAAAGTTACGGGCGCAAAGTAAAAAAGGCATGAATCAGAGCAAAGATTTAAAGAATCCCACACGCAATTGGTCAAGAAAAAGTTAAAAAAATGACAAAACAAGACATTTTTTTGTGGACAACATGAGTGACTTGAACTTATATTAAATCTTTGTTTTTCAATTCAAACGCAGTTTGTTAAAATCAATTAATTTCACAAGTCTAAAATTATTGTCGATTTTTTGACACATCATTCGCTTTCTGGTACATAAAACAAAAGCTTTGTTCAACAGTAATTATCTGTTCTTATTCTCCCCCACCAATATTATTTATTTTTGCTCAGCCCAATAAAGGTCAAATTGAAAAAAAAAAAAGTGTACTTCGATTCACCCCTATCAGCGGGGTAAATCGAAACACCGCTAAAATTTTGCTCTTTTTCAAAAAAAAAAAAAAAAGCTGTTAAATATGTTTTGTTTTTGCTTGGAATATACAGAACAAAATAAAACCGAAGTTTTCACCCAAAAATCAAATTAAAAATAATTACTTTTTTATGATGAAAAAGCTGAAAAGTATACCGATATGTCCTATTTTAAGGAAAATGATGCTAGGTCAGACTAGCGGGGAAGTCGATTTTTCTCATTCAGTCCCAGCGGGTTGTACTGCTTGTGCATATTCAGGAGAAATTTGAGCTTCTTTCAGAAGAACAATTTCACAATGAGCTGTGTCAAACATATTGCTTGACAGCGAAATTCGTGCATAGACTTGATGTAGATCAAGTGAACGTGCTTGTAACAAAGATGAATGAGTTGTAGAAAGATCGAACCTATAATCACGAGTTAAATTCTAGTAATTAATTCCACAAGACAGAAAACCAATCTTGGTGTTTTAATATTTCAAGAACCAAAAAAGAGTGTTTGAAAACCAAAATAAAAATTCCCCTGGCCCCTAGAGTATTAGAAATTAAAATAATAGGAACAAAAGTTAGAGTGTTAAGGCTTGATTCTACAGCGTATCCTTACGCCTAACCTGATAGGACGGTCATCGAAAGACGTGAAAACAGAAATGCGTATTTAAAATGAGAACTAGATCTTGCTCTACAAGAGAGATTGATCAGAATACGTTTTAAAAAGACGGAAAAAAAACAACGTAAAACGTTTAGTTTATGAACAGCTTGTGCATTTACGAATTAAATGTTGCTAGAACTTTTGAAACAGGATAATGCGCAACCGCACACTGCTGAGGGAATGTCCTAAAGTGTTACCTCAGACACAGAATGTATCAAATTTCCTCATCAAGTGCTTCATAGGTTCTCATGCAATTGACCGTCAGAAGTTGTGATTATAGCAAAATGGTGAAAATGTTTTCAGAAAAAAACAAAAATAGAAATGCTTAAAAAGCCAATTAAAGAATAAATGCGAAAATGTTCACTAGAAGATAAATTCTGCAAATGTTATAAAGCAATCTAATTACGAAGTAAATCTTCATGAATGTCAAAGTTTGAAAACAAATTGTAGAAGAGAATCTGCAAGTAGCACTTCCAAATAAAAAAACAGCGCCCTTGCCTGAAGTTAAGTTCCATTTTTAAAATCAACTAGCCAGGCATTTCTCACCATTAGAGATGTGTTTTCAGTTCCATCTCTCTTAGAAGAGTGGAAAAATAGGCCAGAGGGGAACAAATAAAAGATAGGATTACGTAGGCGTAGCCGATGCGTGGACCATAAATCCCTTCAAGGCATTTACCATTAAGTCAGCTGCGTGATCTACTATCATTGTGAAATCTTTCCTTGTACTGAGACACCTCTCAGAGATTCTTGAAGCCCGCGTTAGATGATCATTTATGTCGTTTTCACTTTCCAATCTGCGTTAATAGGTAGGAATGTGCCGTGCAAAAAAAGGAAAAAGAAAAATCGACAAATATTTTTTCAAACAAAAATATTTGAAGAAAAGTTTTGTTGGTTTTTCAGAGTTAATTTTAAAGTTTTGAAAACTAAAACGTGTAAAGAAAAGGATTTTTTTTTTTCACTCACAGTATAAAAATATGTAAAACGTTTCCAACTTGAATTGAAATAATAAATTGTCCAGTTCTCCACTGGTATCAAAAACACAGGTTGAAGTTTCATGGTTGCAAAATTGAAACTTGCAATAATTGTACAATTTTTGATCACCGGCATTAATATATGGTATTCTTAATGCTCGAGCAGCAACTGTACAATTGTTTCCGCTGGTAATAGATCATGGCATGTGATGTGAGGTCTCAGTAAATTCATGGAAAGTATTACACAACCCGCAAGTGTTAAGTGATTGAGAATGTCTAAAATAGCGTGAGAGAAAGAAACACACCGTACACGCAGAGGTATTTACAGAGGTAAATTTGTAAAGCGAAGGGGAAAACAATCCTTTCAAGGGATACAGGGATGTGTAGGTTCTTTCGAGCAGATGATAAAAGCAATGTGCAACTCGTAATCGGGTCATTCCATGTGAAATCAACAAGCCTCAAAACTTGACCATCACCAATTTCAAAAAAAATTATAGGGTTGATTACGTCTATTAAGTGATACAAAAAACTGATTTTAAAATTTTTTTTCAGCTGTTAGTTTTTTGTGTGAGACCGCTTAAAAAACTCGAAAAATGGCAAAAAGTGAAATTTTGATACATACAAAGACTCAAGTTTCTCAGCTTCTATTGCAGCTAAAGTCTTTTGTTATATGTCATTTTAAAGCTCTTTAAACAGGCTTTCATATGATATGTAACTTGACAAGATTTCGCGATGTTAATATTTCAAGGTCACCGAAAGCATAATTTGACCTTGAATATCTCAAAAAGTGCATTTCTTAAAAATCTGAAAAAAATATATATATTACTTCATAATGTGGTGTATATGTGGTAAAATTTTCAGAATGGGACAGCAATGGAATCTGGACGAAAAATGACATAGACTTTTTACCCTCTTACCACTTTATTGCAATGTCTACATGTATGGCTACTGAAGAGATATAATACAGAAATACTGCAAACTGTGAAATGTTATATACAAGTAACGGTTGGCACATTCCATTTCTTGGTTTGAGAGGTAATAAATCATTCCTGTTGCCTTTCTCCTAAGGTCTACTTTCGAAATAACGGCACTAATAGGCACATTGAAAACATTTTCAAAGTCAGGATAGTAGAAAGAATTTGAGGGTCCATGAGGATGCAACAGCATTTTCAAATTTTGATTTTCTTCATCTGTGTCTAAGACGCGCCCCAGCCTCCAACATCCATTATACCTGCAGGTCAAGAATCCAACCATATCTGAGCAATCAAGATCGCATTTGATAGTTGTAGTACGTTCGATCCTTATTGTGTTGGAAATTAAATATACTTTCACTTGCACCTGATTCCTATTCAATGGCATAAAACAATGAAGACTCTGAGTGCCTGGTATTGTACTTGTCGTCATTTTTCTGGATTTCAAAGCCTGTTCTTCCTGTCTATAATGTTCAATTGTGCAATATTGAAAATTAATTCATTTGATATGCTCATTTGCCCAATTAAACAACTGTCGTGTGCCATGATTTGAGTGTCATAAATCCTTTACAGACTGACTAAAGTTGCAAGTCTTTTACCAGTTCCACCCACGTCATCACAAGCACTTTTGCCATGATGGGATTAGGCAAAAAAAAAAAAAAAATGCCACTCTGCTTTAATCCCAAAATATAATTCATGATAACTCAGGTTAAGAAAATCCGGTCTATTTTTGTACCGTGAGGCAGCTCCATCACTGAAGTAATAGAACAAGCTTGGTTTGGTGGCAAAATGAGACTGATATCTTTCAGATAAGTAAGATAGAGCTAGACTGTTGAGTAGCAAGAAACGAGCGCTGAATGAGTTTAGGAAGTTCTTCAAAAAGAGAATCAATAAATTCTTCTGTACACTTGACCAATGTCTCAAGACATGTTCTTCTCTTAACTTGCATCCATTGTTTATAGGAGACGCTTTCAACGCAATTCATTTCAAATGCTTCTTCAATCCTGTCCTTGAGTTCTTGAAATCCAGGACAGAAGTGCCTTATAAATTTCACGCAGTCTCATTTTGCCGCCAAAATGAGCTTGATCTATTACTTCAGTGATGGAGCTGCCTCACGGTACAAAAATAGACCGGATTTTCTTAACCTGAGTTATCATGAATTATATTTTGGGATTAAAGCAGAGTGGCATTTTTTTTTTGCCTAATCCCATGGCATAAGTGCCTGTGATGGCGTGGATGGAACTGATAAAAGACTTGCAACTTTAGTCAGTCTGTAAAGGATTTATGACACTCAAATCATGGCACTACGACAGTTGTTTGATTGGGCAAATGAGCATATCAAATGAATTAATTTTCAATATTGCACAATTGAACATTATAGACAGGAAGTAAACCAAAAGTGGAATGTGCCAACCGTTACTTGTAAATAACATTTCACAGTTTGCAGTATTTCTGTATTAATATCTCTTCAGTAGCCATAGACATTGCAATAAAGTGGTAAGAGGGTAAAAAGTCTATGCCATTTTTCGTCCAGATCCCATTCTGAAAATTTTACCACATATACACCACATTATGAAGTAATATATATATTTTTTTCAGATTTTTAAGAAATGCACTTTTTGAGATATTCAAGGTCAAATTATGCTTTCGGTGACCTTGAAATATTAACATCGCGAAATCTTGTCAAGTTACATATCATATGAAAGCCTGTTTAAAGAGCTTTAAAATGACATATAACAAAAGACTTTAGCTGCAATAGAAGCTGAGAAAATTGAGTCTTTGTATGTACCAAAATTTCACTTTTTGCCATTTTTCGAGTTTTTTAAGCGGTCTCACACAAAAAACTAACAGCTGAAAAAAAATTTTAATATCAGTTTTTTGTATCACTTTATAGACGTAATCAACCCTATAATTTTTTTTGAAATTGGTGATGGTCAAGTTTTGAGGCTTGTTGATTTCACATGGAATTACCCAATCATTCCTACAGTATTTGAAAAATTTGAACAGTAAACTTGATGTAAATTGGTTAAGTTACATGCTATCGAGACGAAAAAGACAAACCAACAGTTTGCTGCCTTAAAAGTTGTGAGCATAGTAAAATAAAAATATGAAGTATCTGCTTACACATTCTGCAGGCATGAAAAACAATATACAGAGGATGGATCAAATTTTTAGCAAGATTTGTATTTTGATTTGAAAAATGTATCCATGAAAGTAAGAGGTGAACTTTTTTCATTAATTTATCTAAAAATTTTGAAGATAACCTATGTTTAATAGCATTGATATTAACGATTATAGAACAAATGCATACGTTCACACTGCCGTGCTAAGAGCAAAAGTGGTATCTGCAGTCGTGCTCAAACTGAGATAACTCTTTATTGCGCCACCATGTTTTTGATTCTGATGAAACTTTTTCAGATTTTTTTTTACAAATGTTTCCCATTCTCAAATGCCTATATAATTTTGTATTTAGGTAAAATACGTCACAAAGAGCCACCTGGTGGCCATAACTCAATTTTGTTAAAAAGTGCAGATACGACTTTTGTGCTTAGCACGGCAGCACAGTGTACGTCTATTTTGTTCAGTCATGGTTGTGTATTTGATGCTTCTAAATTCTTCAACATTTGTTGCCCCACAAGAAAATATCTCAATTCCAAAGAACGTAATTGAACAACGGCATACCATAACCTGAATTAATTGGAAACAATATACAATATTTGGTCGCTTTGAGGAACAAAATTGAAACTGACTTAATACAGCTATTTAAAATAGCATTTCGACTCGGCCATTCCGAAATTTATTTAACTGTGTACACTAGACAAAGATTTCATATGCTTTATGCTCTGCAAAAACATGATTACAATATTTTCAGAAACATGTTTTAGTCAGTTGCGTGAGTGACAATAAAAAAAATAACAAAATACATTTCCATTGCTTTCCAATGGTTTATATAAGTCTTAACATAAAAAACCGGGGGGCGGGGGGCATTGATCTTGGTTTTCCTCTTTCAACCCTTTTCAAACATTCAATTTTCACTTTTGTTAGGAGTCCTTGTCTGACGCGAGGAGAAACAAGAACGAGCAATATTTTCTCTACAATGCAGCATTAAAGTGTTGGAGCTCCTCTGAATGATTGACCAAGCATGTTTAACATCCGTTTCCTCTCCTACACCGAATTCCATCCAAAAAACCACAAAGCTTCACAAAGCTTTCTCAACTGCAGTGGAAAGTCGATTATCTCCTCCTCCATTGCATCATTTGGCTCATTACTGCAAGTTTCTATCGGTACTCTAACCACAGGTTTAAGACCTGTCGGCATCTCACTGACTATATAGCATTTGGAAAAGAAGGAGGGGAAAATGTTTTTAAATTAGCACCTGCGACTGCCTATTGACATTGATTAAAGTTTTTTTATGGAAAGGAAGAACCACATGGCTAAGTCTTACTACTACTTTTCCGGGAACGCGTTTGTGTTCCATGCGTCATGCAAATGACTATCCCAAACTGTAGATGATGCACTAAAATAGAAAAAAAGTCTTACAAAATTAAATATGAGTGTGTATCGATATAAGTTAAAAAATGTGTGGCACATGACAGATGAACACGTATAGAATTGCACAACATAATGGAATCCACGAAACAAATACTAATCTCCATAAGTTCTGCAGTTGCAATCGTGAATTTAACAATGGGAAATGTATTTAACTTAAAAAAAGAAAAAAGTCAGGAGTACTACTGCAGAATTCTTTGAAAGCAAAAAGTGCACAAATCAGTTCAAACTTATTTGAGAGAATGATTCAATTTCGGGCACATGTGGTAAAATTTTCAATTAATGCTTGTTTTGTAAAATATATATTTCGGAAAGAACATTCAGAAGGAGGAAGGAATAAATGAATATGTATTGTCTTCAAAAAAATTACGGATCATGTTGACGAAAAATTAAATAATAATAATACTTTTTTCGCCACTTTGAAATACTTTTTTTTTTAAATTGTGAAGAATTTCAAATCAAATAAGACAACTTTTTTTTTTTCAAACAAACAACATTTGTAGCTTTTATGGTAGCTGTTGCAATTGTAATTTTAGATCAGATTTTTTTTTCTATAAAGGAATATGTGATGTTGATGAATTGCGATAAATTTCATTTTTAGAAAGACATGGTCACATTAATTTTTTTGATTAATATTTTTGAAGCAGTGTACGTCACGCTGTTGCTTTAGTAGACTATATCATGAGTTTTTTTTCTTACTTTTAAATCATACATACGCAGACAAGTGTGTGGCAAAGTGTGCGCAATGAGAATCGAATACAAATGAAAACAACAAGGCATCACAGCTGACGATAGATATGAAGCTTCAAGAAACAGATCATTCTACTTGAAGTCAAAACGACTGACCACAGACCACGAACAGGAAAGTTAGCTGCCACATGGGCAAGGCGAAAAAGAAGATGAAACTTAAAGCAGCCGTTTTCGAGGTTAATCGGCCACTGTCCAAACCAGAATATCATTAGTCCCATCATAGCAAGTAGGACGCACGAGAACAGATGAGAAGTTAGGGATTTTTAACAAGTAGAAGGAAAAAATATTTGTGCCATTAATAATATCAGGCTATTATGAAAGTAAGCGGAAAATGTCTCGCTAAAAGATATGCGTAAGGAAAATAGTTCTTCAGCAGTGTTTTGTTGACACACATGAAAAATAATATCAATTTTAAAATAGAAATTGTTAATTATAAACTAAAAAATCCCTTTGTTTGAATATTATTTTTCAAAACTTATAATGATGAAAGCTTGCATTACGTTATTACTGCTGGGAAACCTCATTAAAATGTCCGTACTATGCGTTTTTGTAATCAAGAAAATTTCTCATAACTTTCATTGTGTTATGTATTCATTCGCCGTGATTTTTTCAACGCCAATGGGTCTAAAACATTGTTTTCTACACTCATTGCGCTTTCTTTTCCTTCTTCCACATGATGAATGGAGAATGAGCACACGTGCGCGGTGCTATGCATCATGAAAATTCAGGTGATCCCGCGGTATTTAGCATATAGCACGTCGTGTTAAGCGGGCAAGGGAAAGTGCATGAGTGTAGACGGAGCTTTATAGATTTCCAAGCTAAGTAGAAGCTCGTTTATCCGGCCCCCGTTCATCCGGAGCTGCAGATAATCCAGATCTAATTTGTTGCCTTAAAATTTTTTAGTTCACATGGATAATCTTAAATTATGACAGCAAGAATGCTAGTACACAAAATATTTGCTTCATATTTTGATCTATTATTGATAGAGCGTTTACGTGACCATCCTTTGTTCAAACACATCGAGGTTTTTGCTTCAGTCTTGGCTTAGGGACGAAAACTTACTGCTTAACATCACGAGTGTTTAACACAGAAAACAGGGGACCAATTTTGGGTTAAAAAATGATGAGAAGTTTTTTATACTTTTTACTTATGCTTGTAAAAAAATATGGAACCTCGCTACAAAACATGGTTTTTATCGTAATGAACAGTAACTCTGCCTATTTAATAATTTGTTCTGCTTTTTACCCATATTTCCCAGATTATCCGGATTTTCGATCATCCAAATTGTCTTTAGACCCAGTTAGTCCGGAAAAACGAGGTTGTACTGTGGAAATAACGTGTAACATCATCCAACAGGTTATTCCAAAATTCAAGCAAAGCACAACAGCCTCGCAAATTAAACCACAATTTGGTTTTGAAAGTTTTCGATTATTTAGAAAAATTTAAATCAGGGGTGGCCAACCCGCGGCACGCGTGCCACAATGTGGCACGGTAGAGCAGTAACAGTGGCAAGCGAAGACTTTTTGAAAAAATTCCAAAATTGAGGGAAACATGTCGATCTCAAAAATATTGACACGAATGAAACTTTCGATGCTGCAGGATGGATTCTTGATCTGCAACAGTTTCATCTACGGGTGATGAAATTTTTAAAATAGTTAACTCTGCTAGTAAAATTGGATGGTGTTATGCAAAAAGGAGTTAACCCACAAAACATAAAAAAATGAGTCATCCAACTGTGATGGTAAAATATGTTGCTTTCTACATTAAGCAAAAATATTTAAGCCCTACCAGCATTTCATGTTAACATATCATTGGTATATTGATATAGAGCTCCATGCTTTTTGCCAGAGTTTGTTGACTTTAAAGCCCACTATCTCAAAATCAGGTTTTTGTGGGTTAACTCCTTTTTGCATAACACCATCCAATTAAGAAACCAGATCAGACAAAATTCGGTATGGTTGCAAATAAAGATCCTTAAATTGTTTTTGTTACATTACTTGAAAATAATTTGAAAAAAAAACTTCACAAACTCCTTGCCACAGAATGAGACTTTTTCTCTGCTGGTGATTCTGTAGAGTTCACTGTATTAACTACGAATTATAGCTCTGAATGTTTTGTGAACTTTTGCCAGGAGAAAGAGGAGAGCATGGCAAGTTACTCCTTCATTGAAATGTGCAAAAGCTGTCCAAAGGAAAGATAGTCATAAGATTTTCGAATTTTAGAGAGTGTGTTTTTTAAAACGGCTGGAAGGAAAGCAATGAGGACTTGCTACTTACGAATGAAGAATAGCAAATGAATTTAACTATGTCATCTCTTATTATCCGGCGTTTAAGTACAGTCGAGCCCGCTTATTAGAATATCGCTTAAATGAATATCCCGCTTAATGTAATACATTTTCAATGCACCAAACCATCGAAATGCATTATTTTCATCCCGGATAATGGAATATCCCGCTTATTGGAATATTTTTTCGTGGCAAAATGGCTATTTCATTAAGCGGGTTCGACTGTAATTTAAATTTAAGATATAGTACAAAAAAAAGTTTCTTGAATCAGTATACACCATCTACATTCTTTTATGATGAAACTTCAGTTTCTTTCTCTCTACTTTGGAGTAAAAAAGAATAAAACATTAAATTTAATACTGAAAGTATCAACCCAAATTTAATAGTTTTCCAATGACATATGGAGAACATTTTACACCTATTTTAAGTATACATTCAGTGTTAGGTTTGATGATTTTTAGGATCATAAACAAAATGCTACTTTTCAAATTCTTAGTCTATTTCTCTGCAAGACACAACTTGTTACCCTTCTGAAATCCAAATAGAATTACTGACCTTTTGCATTGGTAATCAAATATAAGAGGTTACTTCAACACAAAGTCATCCACGTCATATAGACACATGGAAATTTGTACCAACAATTTTTTTTTTCACATTTACAAACTTTTGCCGTCTGATGCTGTTGTAGATTTGGTTCAAAATACGCTTCTAAACAAATATTTTTTGTTATGAATGCAGAAAAATCTAAACATCGTTGAATATTAATTGATAGCACTTAAAACACAATTCTAAAATTAAAGACTTGATAAAAAAAACATAAACTCATAAACCACATTAAGTTTAATTTTTAGAATACAATGTTTGATGTTATTTGTTTCTTTTTTAAGCATAAGCCAACTAACACAACTTATAGAAATGATTATTAACGATAAGTTTTGACTTGTTTTATCTTTATTATCATTTAGATTTCAATTGACCAGATTTACGAGAAAAAATGCTTCATTTGATTGAGAATCACATAGTCAGCCAACTCAAAATCTATTTCTAACTTTTTAAAAATTTTCAGTTTGTTGGAAAACTACAATGTGGCACGCTGAGCTTTATCTCTCCAGATAGTGGCACTCTCCCTAAAAAGGTTGGCCATCCCTGATTTAAATGGAAGTCTTTGCTTGATGATTTACCTTCCAGCTAAATCTTCACTGTATAATCAAGAAAAACTACATTTCAACGTTACTTCAAATATGCCAAAAAAGAAAAAACAGGCTATCGAAATTAAAGAACACCACACATTTATTAATTCTACGAAAAGCAGCGACTTCAAAAATCTTTTATTACAACTTTCAGAATCATATTTTATGAACATACGATAAGCTGTTGTCAATGAAAAAGATATATGAACAAAACGATGCAAAACAGGTAAACGTAATCATCTTCTGCCATCTAAAACCCTTGCAATCAAATCAGATAAGTGTCATGGTGGAAAAACTACGAGCAAGAAGTTAATGATTTATTGCGTATTAATGCAGATAGATTTTGAACATTACATCCTTTCATTATTATTGGGAAATCAAAAAAGCCGCCGCTGCTTGAAAAGTTAAAAGCATTACCAACAAAATACTATTAAAAAAACAAAAACAAAGGCGAGTAGTCTTGATTTTCTGACTAGAAAAACGGATTAGCTGATAAAATGTTAAAACAAATTATATTTGCAGCATGGAGCATTGTAAACTATGAGTAGAAAGAAGATGAAGTTTCTTTCAAGGCAAAAATTGCTCTTTGGTAACTTCCATTGATGTTTTCCCCCTTAATCCCTCAAAAGCTTATATGCAATTTAAGCAGTGTTTCATTGTATTTTTCTATGAAGATGAATCTCCGTTTGAACTTTCTGACATACGTTTCAAATAGCATTCAAAGCGTCCGGTTGCAAAGTAGGTACCTTCATGCCCCCCCCCCCCTAAAAATTCATACTGCCTTTTCAAAGGAAAACTGAAAACAACTCTCGCAATTTTGACTTAACCACTTGAGGGACCATTTTGAAATTTTCAAACTCTCTCAGGTTACTAGTCCACCTTCGTACTGCAACATCTGTGAAAAAACAACCCATTTGTGAAAAAAATGTGAATACGTACCTACTTTTGTAGCAACACGATTATTTTTTTCCCACACATTTAAAGGGCATTTTATCCAAAAAAACTAATATTTTTGTTTTTTATGTTGCTTGACAGTAAAGTATACGAACTTTTTCCATAACCTAAGTCACAAAGAAAATTATAATTAAAAAAAAACAAAAAACATTAAAACAAGGAGATAAGAATCAACAAGCCATATTCGTTTCCCCAATTTTTTATTTCACAGAGGGGAGGGGAAGGGCAGAAATAGCGCTTTTTTAAAGCTTCGCATCTGACTATCTTGCGATCCCACTCTATTAACGATTCATTATCCGCTACCTGTGGTTGCATTCGTTTTCTTTAACCCCCCTCGAGCACAGGTATTCTTCATGTCAAAGAAGGCAAATATCTAGAGGGTTTAAGAGAAAACAATCGCCACTAACAAGGTCTTCGCGAACAGAGTCAGTGGCACAGAAGCCGCGTCCTTCGTCTCAAATCCAACATGTATAGGATTCCTCGAATTTAATGAGGCAAGCGTGACGATCGCCTGTCACGAGCCAACGATCATGGACGCCGGAAAAAGCATTTCGGTACTTAATTGGTTCTTAATAAATTATTTACAAGGGTCGAGCACCTGCAAGCACGGCAATCGATTGAAATGCAACATTCCAGGATTGGCGAGCTTTTGATAGTTTCGGTTTCATCAATGGTTTTTATTGTCACGTTGAAAAAGGAAGCTCTTTGACATAGTTTCAGACGATGTAACACGCAAATAAGTAAAAAAATAAAAAATAAATAAAAAGTTAAGGTTGAAAATTAAGACATGTTACTACAACGAAATTTGCACAGAACATTTTTTGTAATACCGACGATTTTTTTTAATAACAATGCCACCTATTTTTCAAAATTTGACCGAATCGGAGCATCAGATTTTATTCTCGAGAAAATTTGTTCTTTCGATAATAATGGGAAAAAAAAAAGAAAATAATAATAAAAACAAATAACTCATCTTATTTTTAGTTGAAAACTAAAAATTTCAGAATAAAAACAAATTCAAAAGTTTAATCTAAATAATTTTATTAAGAACAAAAGGAAAGTTATCTGCTTTAAATCTGTGATTGATAAGTCATAATGTCAAATGAATAAGTCATGAAATCATCCTAATTGGATTAATTTTCTAGGACTACTATTTTCGGATAGCATCGCTAGGTCCGCTAGATCTATATACACTAGCGGACCCGTGCGTAACATTCGTGCTTGACAGCAGTTAAAAAACCAGTCTTTTAATTAATTTTTGTTTTTCATTCCCTTTATATTTTTTACTTGTTTTATTTCTTTATTTTCTGTGCATGGAAATGTGACTTGTTTACTTTCCTGTTAGCGGTGAAAAAAAAAATCTTCAAATTGATGTCCTTGAAACTTCATTAGCTTAGCCCTTTTTTAGGTCAGGGCTTCTAAGGAACCGGGATCCTTAGGAGGACCCTTCTCGGAATCGGAGTGGTATACATTTTTACAAGTTTTATGGGGGGGGGGGGGGGGGGGAGGACCGCGACCAAATTGAGAAGGGGTCCGCCTCGGCTCTCGGCGGTCCAGACCAGACAACAAGTTTCTGCAAGACCACGAAAAAAACGACTTAGAATATGCTTTTTTCTAAAATTCAACTCTCACTACACTGAAACAACGAAAATTTCAAATTATTAAATCATGAAAGTAATCCATCAGTTTTAATAAATATAGTTTATACTGTGTTGTTAGTTACAATGTGTTGCCTAAAGAGACGGCCTACACCTGAATTATATATGTGATGCCTGATCAAATAGCAGGATAAGTAGTTCCTTTGTTGAATGTTGTTCAGTAATATTCATTTCTATGAATAAAAGCCGGAGTAAAATTTTCTTAACACCAATTCCAAGAGAAACGAAAACATAATAATTTAGATTTCGACACATGTCCAGAATGACTTCGCATCGCAATCTACGTGCGTGAACACAAGACCTTAACATGACATCGATGAACTAAATATCTTCCCTTATCCAGTTCCACCCTTTCGATTGAGAAAAAGAAGCGAAAATACGTGAACTGTTCTGCGACAGTAAATAACATTAAGTAGGTAGTAGCCGTGGAAGTGTAGGCAGAGGTGCTTGTGTAGGCATTGAAAGAGAATCATGCCACGTGCTACCCACCAGCACGCCCACGTGCTGCAGACAAAGCTACTTTCACAACACTCACTTTTTTTTAATTATATTTTCTACCTTCTTTTTCTATGAACAGAATAGGGGCTGTAAATACATGTCACATTTTTTCAATATATTCGACCCCCTCCTCTTATTAACCCTTTATGCCCCGACGGGACTCAGAAGTCCCGTTTATATTAATTTAGTACTATGAATCCTTAAATGGCTGGAATCATGCTGATTTAAGTACCACTCCTGGTAAAAGTACCAGTTTACTCCAGGTGAAAGAATCAGCTAGATGCTGACAGATGGTACCTGCGATCGGAAGCAGTTTTCTTATGGGCTTTAAGGCGTAGGGGGCCTTAGATCTTACTGATTTTTAAAATTTTTATACTCGGTACATATGTACTTGGTGAATTCTCAACTAAAAAAAACAAAAAAATTTATAAAACTTCATTGCTAAATTAATTTGGGACATAAAGGTTAAAGTATTGCCCTTCCCTCTTTATCCTCTCTATAGCTACCCCTTGTTTGTTACATGTCAAGCGCTATGTTACATAAACATTATGCGAGAGCAATGCAACAAGGCTTATTTCAACCAAAATGCGAGATGTCACAATTCTTATTATATCCCTCCCTGTCAAACTTCAACAATTATACAAACTCCCCGCCCCCTCAAAACATGACATCATTTGTGGGCTATCCCTGATTCGAAAAACTTTTACGGAAAAAAATGCTTTCGATTTACGTTTACTTGACAATTTTAAGATTAAAGTTTAGTATTATGGCATTGGAAGTATGTAAAGCTTTTTTAACCCATTAATGCCTAGCGTCCCTTTTTAGGGACGGCCCAAAAAGTGAGTCTGAATTTTCCAAAAATGAACATTTCAACCAAATAATTGTGTTCAATTATTACTTTGGTATTGCTTCAATTCTGTATTAACAGATTTCAGCACATAACCGCTGTAAACTGTGATCTGTAGCCATTTGATTATGATCTTTATCAAAAATTACATAGTTCACAATCTCAAGAACAAAAAGCTAAGTTTTTAAAGTTATTAACAAGTAAATCTATCTGTGTTTGATATATGTGCTACTTTGATCGATGTTTTAGTTTACCTTTTTTTGCGATTTTGTAAATTTTAATTTTTTTTAGGATTTTATAGCAATTTAAGAACGTCCCTAAAAAGGGACGCTAGGTACCAAAGGCTGCATTGTTTAACCGTTGCTGGTTTCTTGCTTAGAATCCATAATTTATATCAAAAGAAGTTAATAAATGTTTTAAGACTGAAAAACACATAATAATTGTCATTTTTAAAACTTATTTTATTTTAAAAATCTAATTAAATTAAATTAATTAATATATAAACTTAATTATACAACGTTCTTAAATATTTTCTCTTCTTTTTTAATTACAAAAAATACTCAAGGTAAATTTTGAAAGAAAGCTATTTCAAAAATGTAGTTCTTTAAAACACTAATTATTCGTTGTATTTAATTACTCTTCCATTATGTATTTAGGTGTCTATTATTGTTTAGTCTGACTGTTGAAGAAGCCCTAAGCTTTTTCAGAAGTTTAGCATTTCACCTTGATGAAGAATTCAAGAATTAATTGCATATGTGTCTGTTGTTTGAAAAAAAAGGGGGGGGGGTTGCAGATTTAATTTCAGAACTGCCTGAGAATGCCAATTTTGATCTTCTACTGTGACAATTTATTTACTTCTCTTACGTTCCTACGTGATTATTTGTCTCAGAAAGGTTTTGTGCAAGAATCGGATTAAAAAATGCTCATGAACTAAAGTTACGTAGTTCAAAAAAGAAAAGAGAGGAAGTTTTGAATAAATGTCGATGACAGGTAAAATAATATTACGTTGGTTCGGTGGAATAATAGCAATGTCAATACCAATGTCATGGAGTTCATCTTATTGTAAAGGCTAAGCGATTGTCCAACAGCGAAAAGAAAGTAATTGAAATTGATGAACCAAATATATATGGTTGCTCAGTACAATTGTTGCATAGGGAAAAAGATCCCATGCATCAAATATCGGAACTACCGGTTTTTGATTCACTGTAAAAAGTGGTGGTAGCCGCTCTTCATTTTTATTTTAGAAGCTACTGTACGCATTGAGCTCAAGAGTACCGGATTGAGTTAGGTATTATGGGGCTAGTTGATATATTGCTTTAAATAAGACTCAGGTAAGATGTGCCCATTGAAGTAAAAGAGCTTATCGGAATGCAGCAAATGCAATACGCAGGTTTGCAGAACAAATGATTTGTTGACTTTCAAACTTAACAACACCAATATCTCCTTGTTCTCTGAATCTACTTCCCAGTTTATGTTAATTGCTGCTTTTATTTCTTCTTATAAATTGTCATTTTCAATATTACATCGTAGGCAGAAAAAAAAATTGGTAAAAAAGTATACCCTCTGGTGCCTAGCGTCCCTTTTTCTTTCTTAAATAAAAAAATTAATTTTTACATGATAATTTTTTAATTATTTTTCCTGTCCATTAAACATTATTTGTAACCAGTATACAAAGTATCGTTGAAAAAAAAATGTCAGGCATTAATGGGTTAAACAGATATATACAGATTGCACTACGTTCGTACGATGCGAACAATTGATTTAAATCTGAAAAAACAGCATTGGAAAATAAACCAAATC
The DNA here is from genome assembly GCA_038373865.1 of Uloborus plumipes. NCBI lineage: Eukaryota > Metazoa > Arthropoda > Arachnida > Araneae > Uloboridae > Uloborus > Uloborus plumipes. The sequence continues at coordinate 59,811 of JAXGGA010005477.1, forward strand.
ACTGACTTGTAAAAAATTAAAAACATTACAAAGGCTCAGTTACAAAGGCGGCGGGTCGATTATGAAGCAGGATCAATGAAGCATACAACGGAAGAAAATATATGTACAAAATAAATCATAATATTTAAATATTTTAGTACACAGCCAGCAGTCGAAAGAGTGTTCCTTTTTCCAAACTATTAGTATCATCAACAGTCACAAAGGACCAGAATTTTTTATTAATATCTTTAAAAGCATTACTCTTGCCTGACTGACTCCCGTGAGAGCACTACACTTTTTATCAGCTTTCACGTTTTGGAAGACCTACACCATTCACTGATCTACTTTGAGATAGTGATTTAAGGATTTTATCATAGGAATAAGAAAATAAAGGGAAGACTTTCATCAAAATACTAAATCCTTCGTTTAGGACACACTTTTGCACCGAACAAGCTAATATCATTTAATAACACATATTTGCATATCAAGTTTTAATAGAGAGTTAAACAGAACAAAAGAAGTTGCTTTGGAAAATAAGAGAGAGAGAGATGAATTTTAGACATAATGTATCAGAGTGAAAACAATTTAAATCAACTGATTTAAATCAAATTATTTTTTTAAATTATTGATTTAAATCATTTTTTAACTAACCCTAGAAAAATTCTTGAAGCTTTTTAATTTCATTTACTCTGCCTTTCTTAATCCGTATAATCTGCCTTTCTTGTTTTATTTGTTCCCAGAATTTGTCCTCACTTGACTATTCTTATCTATTCGAATTCTCTCTCCTTACCTCAACCGAAAAATTCAAATATTTTTTGTCAGTGTATACTTTTAAATTAGTCGCTATTTTTTCATTATTAGCTTACTGTTTTCAGGACTTTAAATGTAAGCAATAAGGAAATCTTAAGGCACTAGGCTAAAACATGGGTGTGGAGGAAAGTAACGGAAATTTAATTACATGTACAATTTGGAAAAATGAAGCTTAAAATTACTATTGCTTCAACCATGAATTCTTGTAAAAAATCAAAAGTATATTCACATTTATGTAAAAAAAGAGCTTTTAAAAAATATTCATCAGATAAAAAGTAACTTGTACTCTTTTCGGTAAGAAACGCATAAAAAGCAACTTTAGAGTTTTTATATTCTTTTACCAGAAGTGGGCGAATAAAAATGGTTAGCTGTCTGATTTTAAGATAACATCTCTAAAATACATTTTTAATACAAAAGTAGTGAGCTTTTGAATGAAATCACAACAAACAACAACTAAAAGTGTTGTTTATGTCTTTATCTAAAAACCCAATATTGTTACGTGTTTTTAAAAAGCAAAATGTACTCAACTCGAGCTAGGTATTTCATTATCTGCGAAATATGTTTTTCTGCCTTCACGCTTTTCAGCTGCCCAAATGTGGAAAAAGGAGGCCAACTCTCAAAAAACGCCACTTGAGGTAAGTTCATTGTGCAAACGAGGAGAGGGCAAAGGGAACGAAATCGACGAACTTCAAATTTTCCCATGGAAAAGAAAAAGAAATTCAAAATCCTCAAAACAGAACGAAAAAAAGTTTGAAAATAGTAAGAAAAACAAAAAATAACTGCTACTTGGACATGGGTTTCGATGATATTTGCAATTCTCATAATATTATTTGTTCATCGTTTTTAAAAATTTAGCTCTTACGCAGGGCAATAATTGACGATTTAATAAAATTTTTAACTTTTAGGATTTGTCATTCAATTTATGGTAAGGAAAACGTCTGAATGTACTCGTTGATTCTTCGTAAATACGTTAATTTAGGTCTTCAGTTAATTGTTAATTTTAATAATTTAAAATTGTTTTTCAAAATCATGCTTTCGTAGCATTTATTTCTCAATTGCCCCCCCCCCCCCCAGAAAAAAAAACGAAAGAAAGATAGAAAAGTAAAAAATAGTTCCGTTCTTTTCCAGTAAAATTTGGAAGCTTTAATTGTTATTTATTCAGTGTCTTTAAAATATATCTTCTAAAATTTCATAGAAATAATATTGTTATTAATTTATTAGAAGAACATGGAACAACACATGCATGAATATTTTTTCTTTTCAGCTATGGCTATTTGTATATATGGCTCGTGGCATTTTAGCTATATAAGGCTGGCATTTTAACCAACAAAATACAGCCATAAAGAAGGTGTGCTATCACTTTTGATATGACAGCTTATCCAAAAGTACAAAATCACTAAGATGACGAGCAAAGAAATTTGGGGATAGCTTTAACTTTTAAGAGAATTTCAGGAACAAAAGAACGAAGTTCTAGGAAATTTTAAGGGTACAAAAAAGACAAAAAAAAAAAAAAAAAAAATGTGCACCAATACCACAATAAATCAGTTCGATAATTTGATACCTATGACTTTTTCAATTTATTACCAGTAAAAAATTGCAATATTAATTTCAAATGCACTGTAATGTATATTATCTAACAGTTCGTAAATTTTTATTAAAAATGTAAAAATTAAATGCAACATAGCAAATTTTATCTTAAATTTGCGTTTCTTTTAGTGACTGAACGTAGTTAAACTTACGGGTAAAACATTACAAACAACCAAATTTGAGAACCATGAAATTCAAGGTCGCGTGATCACATAAAATTTAACGTTTCTTGTTCAGGACAAAAAATCAACTAGCGACTTAGAGAGCGGTAATGTTCAACGCCTCCCCCCCCCCCCCATTCCACTTTTATTTCAAATGGCTTTTTTGTGATGATAATAAAATATACCTGTAGTTTGAAGCAAATACAAAGTTAATTGTTTCATTGCGGTTCCCAAATAAACAGTAATTTAGTTCAGATTTACACAAAATAATATTTCGAGTACTTTAATCCAGGAAAAATGCTATAAAATAAATTTTATGCAGTACAATATTTACAAAATTGCTAAAGCTAAAAAAAAAAAAAAAATCTATGCAAGAGTATTTATATTGTAACTCTTCGCTTTAAGCAATGTATCTTCAGATTATCACAAGACCTTAGGAACACAAATTGCAAAACAAATGCGTCTTTTAAATCGGGTAATAATAAATTCATCACATAAATTTTAATTTCGCTGCGTGACTTCGTATGTACTAGTCTGCGATATATATTGAGGTTACTTTCAAGTTCTCAAAAGATTAAAAGTTAAATAAACGTCTCTTCGAGTATTGCAGTTGGCAGAGGGAAAGTAAGTCCTTTTACTAGGTATCATTAAACCACGGTGCCCCCTCCGCCGCCCCAAGACCCCCTCCCGTTAATTAGCTCAAAAAACCTCCCAAATTACCCCCTCCACCCCATGTTACATGACGCAATGTACGCATTAGACCCCCCTCGTGAGCACCGCTGATTCAACACGTTCTACATGGAAAACTTGGGATATGAAAGAATGAGAGAAAAGATAGCAGATTTGGCAGCAGTCAAACACTCTTTTGGCCGCAGACGTTATTGTTTAAGAAATCGCCTCTAGCAGTGGATAACTTTGAACCAAACCGTTCCAAAAGTGGAAACAGACGGAAAATAATTTAATGTGGCAATAGTCTGTGGGCCGAAGGCAGAAAAGATGCTTAGAAACATGGTTTCGTTTGCCAACTTCGGGGACTACAAAATGTGATATTTTTCTGAATCCTTAGAGTCTACAGATGAAAAAAACACAATGTTCCCGAAAAAATATTGTCTCATTAGTTTTTTACAGGCCATTAAAGATAGATGGCAAAATATGCGAAAATGGAATTCTAGGGGCGGATAATTACGTTAAATATCATATATATGTGTCTGTTTCTGCCTATATATTTATAGATGGATATATAGATACTGTTTGATATTCTTTTCGGCGACCTTCCTCGAATTCGCGCATGCGTCAGGTCTCAACCGATTTTATGAAACAGGGGGTGATTGTGATAAGAGAGATAAGGAATGAGAAGGGATTTTTCTTTGTTTTGTTTTTCGTTACATTCGTATATTTGAGGTGTTGATTTGTGTTGGTGTTTTTTTTTCTCTTCCTTATCATTTCTATAAAAATAAAATAATATCGGAGTACGTGGAAATGCTGCTATCGTGCATTTTCGTAATCAAGCTGTCTGTCTCCCTTTTTAAAATAGAACCATTCAACGTTGCTTGACAAAAATCGAGAGTTTTTCCGAAATTTCTCGTTTTTTCACAATATACACCTGAAAAATTATTGAAAATTCGACAAATATGTGTAGAAACACTGTTATACGAAGTTTGTTTAGCTTGAATTTTTATTTTAAACCAATTTTTCCCACCATTTCCACGATTTTTCGAGAAACCCAAAATTTGCTTTCCCCTCCTCCCCCCCTTTAGCTCACCCCCCAGGGTCGGGGACTTTCAGTATATTAACTTACTAACTACCCCTAACAACATTCTGTAGTCAAATACTATCGCATATTCCATGCATTCTATAATGTATTCATTGACTGGATTATATAGTGTCATTAACGAAACAACTAGATTAAGAACAACTTAGCCAACAGGCTAAGGAATATAGTCCCTATTTCAGTTACTAATTAAAACTTAATGAGACAAGGTCTGCTTGGGAACATTGGATTTTTCGATTGAGTACATCACTATTAGTTGATTTCAAGCAAGTTCCCGTAGTCCCTAAAATTGGTAAACGAACTTGAACGATATCGGTGCTTGGCCCACAGACTATAGGTCCTGTCATGATCTTAATGGTTTCATTTAAAATTTTAAATTACATTTATTAAAGCACATCATACAATATGCATTACTTTTAAAAGCTCAAAATTGACGGAAAAAGTCACGAATCATATTTGGCGACGATTGACGTCGTTCAAAACTTACTTATTCGTGGTAACAAATCAGTCCCTTATATACAAGGGCGGATCCAGAAATGTTCCAAGGGAGGGGCGATTGAGTTTTTTTTCTTACTTGTCTATTTTTTTCTCCATGCACCCTTGTTAACACATGTTGGTTACAAATGTTTTGGTCTTCCATTTCGAAAAATTTCCAGATCAGAGCTCCGAATCCTCACCCTTTCTCTTAATATCATCAAAAATCAACTAAAACTGCCTTTTTTGAACTTCAAAATCTAAGAACCGCTGTGGAAGAGTCCCTCAAGGGAGGGGCGATCGCCCCCCATCTCCCCTCCCTTGTATCCGCCCTTGCTTATATATCCTATATGTATTTTCACAAGCTATTTCAAATTTTCCAGGGGAGCGGGGGCAAACACTGCATACACAATGTAAATTGCACCAAAAATGACAAAAACCACGCCCGCTTACATGTAAATTGATTTTTCAAAGCCGGGAAGGAGAGGAATTGACTCCCCCTTCCCCCAAATGACGGGCCTGTGATTTTATAAGTATTGGTTTTCTGAAAAACAGTAATAGTTAATTTATGTTCTAGAAATAAAGCAGCAACAAAAAATGTCTAAACTGGTTCTTATTTAATCTCTATATCTCCTACACTAAACCCTTTCACGACTGCAAGTTATGTAGCAAAAACAATAAACACTCAATTTTATAAGATTTAATTAAAATTTTGAAAAATCAAACGTTATTCAAAATAGCAGCGTAAAAAAACGCAATATTACCGTATTTTTCGCCGTGTAAAACACACCCAATTTTAATTAATCTTAAATTTATGCCGTATAAGACGGTGCGTCTTATACGGCAGAAAATACGGTATACAACAAAGTCGTTCCACTAAAAGTTGCTCTTTGTAAAACATCGCCAAAAGGGGATATCAAGCCATAAAAGACAGCGACGCGAAACGAAACCGCGCGAACTGGCGCTCTTTGATCAAAAATAAAGAATGAGAATGTCTGAAACGCCTGGCGGATTGATACAATGTTCGATTTGATTTTATATTAAGTCACACAGCGAAAAAAGTGAGTGATTCAAAACGTATTAATATATTTTGAAATGTAAAATCGAGTAAAAAAGTAAAATTACGGTTGAAAAACTATTTGTTAAAATTTTAGATTGCAAATATTTTGTGCAATAGCGCCACCTAGGAACAACGTCTCTAGTGAAAGAGTGACCAAGCCAAGGAAAAGAGTTCGTGTTTCAATTACTAATTAAAACTTAATGAGACAAGTTCCGCTTGGGAACATTGGATTTTTCGACTGAGTACATCAATATTAATAGATTTCAAGCAAGTTCTCGTAGTCCCTAAGATTGGTAAACGAACCTGAACGATATTTGCACTTGGCCCACAGACTACAATAGGGACTTAACTAGAAAACAAAACGTTTGTTATTGTTTTCAATGAATTCCTTTCACAACAAGTATGAAGTTTAAATTAAAAAAAAAAAAAAACTGTTGCTGACCTTATATTGGGATGAACTTCAAGGGTAAGAACATATTTAAAATTTAAATGTAGTTAATTGTTTTCGAGGGAACATGGGAAACACGGAAAAGGAGAGATAATCACAGCTAGTCAAGGGCGGGTTCAGCTTCTGGTTTAGGAAAGGGTCATTTCCAAAAAGGGTGGAATTCATCAAAGTTGGATCACAGATCAAAGTGCAAACTTTGTGCAAAAACTGGGAATATTTGGCGATTAGTTGAAGAAATATAAGTCCGCAAAATACAGTTTTAGGCTATACTAGCGGTACCCGCACGGCTTTGCCCGTGGTATAAAATTAAAAGTTCATTTGTAAAATAATTGATATAGCAGAAAAAATACTCTATTTTAGTTATAATTCAACTACAATTCCTTCAAAGTATGACATAAAAATTTGGTATGGACTCTACACTACTTCCTTTTACGTGTACATTTCTTAGTAGATGCCTTAAGTGCTAAAGTAGTGCTTGGAGGGAGCAAGATAACAATTCAAACATTGAAATCCCTAGTTTGCCACGAAACAATGCAAAAAAATGTTTTACAATGATTAATCTCCTAAATATCGCCGATTTTAACATCATTCAGTGGATTTTTTCGCAAAATATCGCCAATAGCGCCAAATTGAAAAAAAAAAAATTAATCGCCAAATTTGTCGCCAAATACTTGGCGACAAAAGGCTTGGCGAAATATTGCCTAGTGTTCGCGCCAATTCATCTGCATTGAAATTAACACTGATTTACTCCATAAAAGGGGTAAAGCATCCCCTTGTGACATTCAAATGAAACCCAAAGGGGAAATGCACAAAAATAAGCCAAAAGAGAAAATAAGAACAATTTTGTTGCTCACAGAAACCAACAGAAATCTTACCAAAATTTGAAAGAAGAAGAAAGTTTCCTTCCCTAGCTTTAAAAACAAAACAATACATTTTCCGAAATGAAACACTTTAAAAAGAACGTTGCAATGTCGCAATTTTACGATATTTGGTTAATCTTTGTGCTTTGGGTACCCCTTTCTCGCTAAATAGGCGACTGTTTCCAAACGTTGCCAAAATCAATATTGCTGAAATGCGAAATCCATGAAATGAAAAAAAAAAAAAAAAAATCCGCCAAATCTTTCAATTAGGTCATTAGTATATTGGAAACAGGGTTGCCGGAAAAATACTACGCTCCTTATTTGGGCCGAAAAAATACTACCATAGTATCAAAAATACTACGTCTGGCAACGCTGGAAAAAGAACGAAACAAAAATAAGTATGAACACGTAACCATGGTAACAACATGAAAAGTTGATTTCCGTTGATAAAATAATTCATTTCATCTTTTTTTTCAAACAAATTTCATTCTCGAGTTCAACCATTTTAGAATCGTTTGGCTTGCTTTACTGAAGTTAAGCCTTGAATTCCGGGATTCTAAAAACAATTGCTACAGCTCTCCTGATGATCGTAGAAACTTCGAAAAAACTTCATTTTGTGTAGAAAATTTCAAGCTTTCGAATGACATAAGACTTGAAAATGTGTATGAAATATTTCTTCCCTATTTTATCGAATTTCCGCTAAGAATTCGAATAGAAAAAGAACGAAATGGAATTATCGAAAAATCGCTTCGAGGTGCAAAACTACATGCTACAAACTAATTTTGTGCCAAGTGGCATGAAAATCGACCGAACGGTTTTGGCGCTACGCGCGTAACAGACAGACAGACAGACAGACAGACCCACCTTCAGCTTTATTATTAGTAGAGATAGAGATAGAGAAGAGATAGAGAAGAGAAGAGAAGATAGAGAAGAGAAGAGATAGAGAAGAGAGTAGAGAAGAGAAGAGATAGAGATAGAGATTTGGTCGTTTAAAGGAATGGTCATGACCCCCCCCCCCCCCCGGATCCGCTCCTGCACTAGTAAAATTTGATTTACGGAAAAACAGAATCAAGAGGGAAAATTTAAAAAACTTTTAAAAGCCTTGTACTAAAATCAATTGCAAGTCAAATTCAAGCGTGAATAAAAGCTTACGTTAGTTGTATTTGAAATTTGTTAAAAAAGGTTATCATAAGAAATCTACATATCATTGGAGTTCCAAATAAGTTCTATCAGACGGAGAAAAATGTTCTTTCTTTCGGTACTAATTTTTTAAATCTTCAAGCATGTTTTGACAGCAAAAATCGCTATTTGAGATTTTTAATTAATATCTTCGTTAATTAATGCTGTACGAAGACAAGACCTAGTTAAGAACACTCTCGATCAATCCTCTTTTCGGAAAAAAAATCGGAATCGGTCCATTCGGGTTTAGGCCAGTGGTTCCCAAGTTTTCTGATCCCATTGCCACCCTTTGGAGGTTGAAAGACACCTATTGCCCCAACACCCCTCTTCCTAGTTTCTCAAAAAAAAAAAAAAAAAAAAGAGTCATAAACCGGCGATAGCGAACATCGATACTTCTTAAAATATAAAATCCTAATTTTAATCTGAAATAAAATGCACATACAGTTTTGCAATTTTATCAAATCACTCTAAAGCTAAAAAAATTCAATAATTAAATGAAAATAGTTTTAGTTTTTTCTTTTTCTTTCTGCTTTATTTTCCAAAGCGAATTGATAGGTATTTAAAAGAAAATACTGAACTAAGATCATTAACATATGTCCAAAAACAGAAGTACATTTTTTATGAAATTAGTTTCTCTTTCAAATTACTATCTTTGAGAATTAAAAACACGGACACTTAAAATTCAAATAATAATAATAACTAGCTGCGGCCCGGCGTTGCACGGGCTTTAAAGTATTGAGGAAAGTTTAAACAAACTACTCGCCGCCAAGGCGGCTCGCCTTTCAAGTAGCGAGGAAAATTTTAAAAAGATACTAGCCGCCAAGACGGCTCGCCTTTAAAGTAGCGAGGAATTAACCACTTGCCGCCAAGGCGGTTCGCTTTTAAAGTAGCGAGGGAAGTTTCAACAAACTACTCGTCGCCAAGGCGGCTCTCCTTTAAAGTAGGGATAAATGAAATTTGAAAATCCATTAACTTGGCAGTGAATAAGGGATTTCTCCTCACACCTGATTCAACCGAGGTGTGAGGAGGAATTCCTTTTGATTCCTTGTCTGAGCTCTGAACAATAGGTTTTGTTTTTGTTTTTAATTTTGACATTTGCTGACTTTTTAATATTATAATTTCATTTTTAAATACTTATCGCCCCTTGAGGAGCCTAATCGGCTCAAGGTTGGGAACAACTGGTTTAGATGCAACAGATACGTTTAAAGATACACAGAAACGCCAAACAAACGCCTTCCTTGTTGAGTCAGGGGTAAAAAATACAAAACTTCACTTCAGTTTTCTGTGGTGGGAGGAAGGTGTTGATATCAAAGGTCAGTGGCGTACATAGCAGCCCCGCAACCCAAGCGGCAAGGGGGGGGGGGCGCACTTGATTTGAGAGTGCAAGATTCAGGAAAATAGCACTAAGTTACACGGGGAAAATATTTTTTACAGTTTAATAAAGGGGTGGAGGCGCACTTACAAATCTTGCAGAGGGGCGCAACTAAGTCTAAATACGCTGCTGTCAAAGGTTACGTTTCTGCAAGTTGTAACCACAAAGAATACGGTCCTGCTTTCAGAAGTTTGCAGAGATTTTTTTTTTTTTTTTTTTTTTGTGATAACTAGCTTAAATCTTATGCACCCCAATTTTTCCTTTCATTGACACAAACCCCGTACACATTTGAATAGACCATTTGCACCACTTAGGAAAACACTGCTCTGATGAATTTGTGAGAAAAATGAATTCAATCGGATTCAGAAAACAAATTGAAACAATTTTAATTTTAAGTAAAGTACGTGTTGTCACACTAATTATCCCACCCCCTCCACCCCTTCTCAAAAGTTCACTATTTCACGACCCCTGTCTCTCAAAGCGTGACATCATTTGTGGTCGGCTTCCCACGTAGTCTAGTTATGAAGTGCTACCAAACAAAAATATTCATTGATTGAATGCTCAAAAAAACTACATAAAAAGTACAATGTACATCGTTGTGACAAAAAAATGACGTTTATTTTTTATTACTTCTTTCTGTGCCAAGATAAACTGCTTTTAACTTCGTTCATACGACGTTTCCAGAAGAAGTAGATCTGGCTACAATAGCGACATCTAGTGAGAAGAAACTAAAAAAAAAAAGACGAGCAAAAGAGAAACACAGGAAACGCGAATAGGAAATACTGAAACTTACCTAACAGACAAAAAAAAAAAAAAAAAAAACTGCAAAATTAACATTTTCCTGCATTTGTAATCTATGTTCTAAGTTTTTGAGCAGTCAACTTCACGTTTTGTACAACATGGGCGAATTTAGGCAAACAATAAATGCGCGAATATATTAGAAGCATTAGAGTAAATGTTATTGGATTGCCCTTTGAACTAATTAAAAAAAACGAAAACACAAACTCAAATTTTACAGCGCAAACATATTATTGCCATGCTCAGCAAACAAAAATGGCGAAGAAAAGCATAATAGATGGGGCAGGTATAGATGAGAGAGAAATCGCAATGGAAAATTGGGCTCGCAAAAATTTCAACTGAAAAGAAAAGAATGCAGAAACGGGCCAATAACAAAATTAATAGCCGCACATTTTTGGACAAAAATAGCATTTCTAAATGTTTTAAATGTTCTTATTCTCAGTTAGTCTCATCATTTACAATTTGTCCAGAAGGGGGGGGGGGGATTATTCAATGTTAATCACACCAAAAAGCAGCAAAAACCACTCACTTGTGTGAAAATATATAAAACTATGATTATTAATTCCTTAACATATATTTTCGTCATAAAATAAATAGCTCTTGAGATTAATGAAAAAAATTAGATACAAGTCATTTTCAAAATTTGATGCACATATTGTAACACTCTTTCCTATTAAAAAAATATTTCTTGTAATTATAAAATGATAAAATTTTTGTGTTTATGATTTTAAGTATTGAGATGTACTGATGCCCAATGCAGAACTTAATTTAGTTCATATTAATCATATTTTGATTTTAAATATTCAATGGACTTTGTGTGCACGTTGCGCAACATGAAATAGTTTGTTTTGTTTACTCATTCATTTATTTATTAAATCACCTAAGTATTTCTTCATTTATTAATTTACTTATATTTCATTACTCATTCATTCAGTCACTTATTTGCTTACCCATTCTCTATTTTATCCACTCATTTATTTTGTCTCACACATTAATTAATCTATTTATGCATTTATTTGCTGAAAATTCAATCAAATAGAAAATGTTTCATTATAATTTATTTCACTTTTCATTTTTCCCCATGGTTTTTTGAAGTGAAAAATTTCCACCTTTTTTCGAAGGCACAAAATAATCACCAAAATTGAAAAATAATATTTCAAAGCAAGTTGTGTTGCAAAATTCCTTCTTTATGTTCAATAAGTTATAGAACAAATCTCCAATTTGTTCATTTCAAAAAGGTAAGTTATCTTAACTACCTAACTTTGCCCCACATTCCCCAAAAGATATTTTGAACTTTAAAAAAAATGTTTCTGAAGAATAAAATTTTTAGCTTCTAAAATCTAAAAATATTTCATTTCTTCTATACTTTTATGGGTAAGACAATTTACTTTACGAAAAATAAGTTTTTGTTGCAGAACATAGATTTCTAATGATTTTTAAACAGGATATAACAAGTTAGTTTAATTTTTCTTATTCTAGCTCTAGTTCATATTTTCTTTTATATCTAATGCATAGAAAAAGTATTAGGTTTGTGAAATTTTTTTGAATTTCAACATTCATGTAGATGTTTTAAAGTGTGCTGAACTAAGGTCCTGTAATGCTAAATGTCAATTGCATTTGTCTCAAAAAGTGACTCCTGTGACACAACACAAAGCACTACCTAGTGGGCTGCAGTGATCCATTCAAAGAATTCAAATTGAATTTTTGATTGCTTACAGTGGCGTATATATGTTTGAATTTTGGATGGGGTCAAAGTAATCAAGCATAGCCAAGCTTATTTCAGACTTTCGTTGGGAAAAGGGTGGTAGTTCGGGAACACTCTCCTGGAAATGTTTTAAAATCAATGTTCTGAAAACCCATTTTAGGCTATCTTTAATGACGTTAGGAAACGCAATTATGCTATAATTTGTTGAAAGAAATCGAACGGGTAGGGTGCTCTCTCTCAGAAAATTTTCGAAATTTAAGTGATAGAAAGGTGTTTGAGGGCTCTCCTGGAAATTTTTTGGCGTTGAGGCTCTTAACTGCAATTTTAAATTATCTTTGTTGGTGTTTAGCGAAAGGGGGAGACCTTTCCTTCTTGAAAACACATTTTAAAATTATTTCGGGACAATTTTCCTTGATTTTGGGTGGGGCCCGGGCCCCCTGGGCTCACCCCTTATATAAGCCCTTGATTGCTTAGTTTCTGAATTTAAATTTAGAAATAACCAATCGTTAATTTCTTTTCGCGTATGCGTCATCATTCCATGTCAAGTGATCCAAAATCTGAGAAAAATTTTACCTTACATTTTTGTATTTCTTTCTCTTTTGGCTCATCAATTGTACCCCTTGAGGTAATCAAAAGTCTCAATTTTTAGATTTTTATCTCTATTACTTTTTCATTTATGAGACTTTGAACTTTGGAAAAAACCCTCATTTTTCCATGGATAAGGGCACATAAAAGGGACCATAACTCGGCACTAAATACAGATAGAACGATTTGATAAATGGCATTTTAAAGTACATTAGTTGCCGTTTAATCTGATATGCAACATGACTAATTTTATAAAAATTTTATTAAAAAAATGAAATTTAAATTTCAAATTTAAATTTCTCAAAAAACATATAATGAATTTTTTTCAAAAAATTCTCAAAAATTCTTGTGTATTTTATCTATGTTTGAACAAATTTTTAGATTGGGATCTCAATGGGATCATATTTTTTTGAATCTATTTATTTAAATACTTAAGTTGTCTGGCTTGTGATGGTCTAAAAAGCAGAAAATAAACATGAATATGTTTAAAGTGAGCTGGCATGAGCTTATAGATTTGTCAGGTTCACCCCCCCACCCCTTCCTCCCACGCACAACCACTCTTTTTTATTTTAAAAATGTTCAAAATGTTTTTTAAAAAAACTCTTTCAAAATGAATAGTACACTCTTATTTAAGGTTGGTAAATGGGTTTCCTTATAATTAGACGAAGTGTCCCCCTCCCCACCCAACTAAATTTTGGGTGTCTGAATTTAAACTTATGATTCATTTCATCTCCTACCCCAGCACCAATCTTCAATTTTGAAGGGAGGAAATGATTGGGTAGCCCCAAGATCATAGCAAACAGCAAAATAGCACTGTTTCTCATTGTTTTTTCTATTCTTTTAGCACAAAACTGAAAATAACTCAAAATATCACATCATATGTCTGTGTCCCCATAACTATTTTTCCACATTATCTAGTGTGCAGCTGGTATTTAATTTTTTTAATTGTTTGTGTTCTTTTTCATTTTGTTGTAAAGGAAAGTAATGCAGCAAGATATATCTATATACATATATTAAAATCAATTATATATTAAACAAACACTTTTTTTGAGTATAACCTCTCATGTTGTTAAACTTCTTTACAGATTGCTCCCCCCCCCTTACCCTACCTTCCCTCTCCAAACTTTTATTTTTTTTATCATCCCCCCTAACCCCATTTCAAAGCCTTAGTCTCTACTGATGTCTATACCCTATTCAACGAGAACTGATAGTAGAAGTAAACAAAGCAACGTTACATTTGGCGATACTGCTGTTTGCTTGGCGCTTAATATGAGTGAAAACAACGCCAACCAGATAAGCGAAATATTCGCGCACGTTTTCCCCTTTTTTCGGGTTTTGATAGAAAAACTAAAAGCAATGTTTTTCAAACGCTGTTCATTTTTAACAACTGAAATCAATCTATTTTACGATGCAAAGCATTAATATATGTTGTCAAAATAGCATTGGTTTTTAGGAATTTACTTCAATAATAAATATTTGTAAGAAATATAAACAATCACTCTGATTGTATTGTATCTATAAACAATCATTGGAAATAAAGAGGAGGTAATGAAAATTGTACGAAGCCCCCCCCCCTCCCACTTCTTTTCATCATCTTCTCTCTGTATTTTTACCCCCCCCCCCCCCAACTGTCATTAAATATTTATTATTTTCTTTTCTTTGCAAAAGTTTTTTTAGTTCATGCGTCATTTGCTTTATTTCAATCCAAAATTGTTCTACAAATATCACCGCAAAAAGTTCTTAAAAAAATATTTTAAAATATTCCGAGAATTTTTGCAATTAAAAAAATATAATTGCTATGATTTCTTTATTGTATTTTTTCCGAAGATTCTCCAACACATGCATTTGGTTCATCTAGTTTACTTCAATCAAAAACTTGTTCTAAATTCTATAGTGACATCTTATCCCGATCTCGAGAATCTGAAGATTAGATTTTTTGGTTGATAAATATCGTTTGTTGATACATACTTTTTGATTTCAACTTCATTAAAAATTTAAGGTAATTGGTACCCATCCCCCCTCCTCAAAATAAATAAATGTTTGCCTATAAAACTTTAAAACGTAGACACCGAGGCGGCCCTTTGGAGTGCAATAGGAGTTCTTGGGGTCTTTGTGCCGCCAACAGCCCCGGATTTTTAAAAGATACGCTGTGGTATCCCCAGGGGCACGGGTCCCATCCAGTATTGTCGCGTTGTTCGCACATCACTAAAACGCCGCCACTGAGTAGAAATTAACGCCCGAACAGCTCTTGATGTCTCAAGTGTGTAGTGTGCGGTGAAGTGTGTATTTCGACGCTAAGGGAGGTGTCTGAGATTGTCACCACGCTCATCAACAACAATATATGTAACGTCAATGAAAGAGCCTTCTTGTCTGTTCTATTATTTGAAAGATTTGCTGGAATTATCCCCCACAAAATGTGGAAGGGCGATCTGTCCAATAACCATCTTGTGTCCTTCAAATCGTGGTCTCACTTGTTGGTCGGCCTCTATTTTGACACTACGCAGAGCGCAAATATTTTCGAAGGGTGCCAGTGTGAAGGGTTCAGTCTCGTTCTTTTCGTCTGCTCGAAAACGCGACACATTTATCTTCTGCTTTTTGCGTCAAATTAAGTACCGAGTTTGAAACATTTTATGACATTAAAAAATATAGATATTTTAAAAGCAATCTGCATTTAAACATCAATTATTAATGTCTGTTTTTAAAAAACTCATTGGAATCAAGGTTTATAAAATAACAATTTACAACAACTTACATGTTGTATTATTTATTTATTTATTTGAATTCATTTATTTATTTTTACTCAAGCTAAATGGACATTTTTGGTGAAGAAATGTTTGTATTTATATTTTTAAAACAAAACATAGATCCCGCTCCCCGATTCCTTTAATAAATTATGTTTTCCAACAAAATATTTTCGTAGGTTATAATTTTACTGAAAAAAGATTTTTTTTCTTTTTCAAAAAATAATGGTATTCTCTGAAAGTAGAAAAGTACTTTTTTTCTGTAAAATTTGTATGTGTAGAGCGGTTTTCTAAGTTGTTCGTACTGACCTTCCCGTGACTTTCTTTTGGGGCACTTCTCGCTACGAATGAAGTGCAGTTGAAATTCAAAGTAGAATTGCCAATCGGAGGAGTAACTTGTGAATGTGGCAACCTTCTTTGTTTACTTCTACTATCAGTTCTTGTTAAATAGGGTATAGTAGTGTTTCAGTTCGTTCTGTTTGTTACTCTTTCCTATTAGCTTATGAGCTTTGTCCAATAAGAGAAAGGAAAGGCAGTGATGGGGACTGACATATAACCTGATACTTTGATTTCTTTTCAGTTTTGTGTTAAAATAATAGGAAAACATTATGAGAACAAGGGAAACAGTGCTGTTTTGCTGTTTGCTATGATCTTAGGCCGAACCGTTTCTTTTCTCCCTCCAAAATTGAAGATTGGTGCTGTGGTAGGGGATGAAATGAATCATAAGTTTAAATTCAGATATTGAATGGAAGTACACTTTGTGAAGATGGGATTGAAAAAGAAACACTTCGTCTGAAAAGCAATATATACCTAGGGGGAAAATAATCCTCAAATCAATCCAAAGGTGAGACGTCACATTAGTATAGTGTTAATGGTACATTTGGGTGGGGGAAGGGCTGTTCTTTGGCTTGTTATAAGGAAGCCCATTTACGAACTTTAAATAAGTTTACAGTTCATTTTGTATCAAAGAGGTTTTTTTTAGTATTTTAAACAGTTTGGGGAAAAAAATGGTTGGGTCGGGAAGGAAGGGAGGGGGAGCTGACCAATCTACAAGTTAATGCTAGCTCACTTACCTAGGGTAAAAATAATAGTCAATTCAATCCCCAGGTTAGATGTCACAATAGCACAGCGTTAATGGTAAATTTTGGGTGGAGGAGGGGGATACTTCGTCTAGTTATAAGGAAAGACATTAATTTATTGGAAAGGGTACAAAGAAGGGCTACAAGGTTAGTAAATGGGTTTTCTAATTTAGACTATGATTCCAGACTTAGAATGCTTAATATGTATATTCTTGAGCGAAGGAGAGCCAGTGGGGACATGATTCAGTTGTTTAAATTTATTAAAATGAATGATGTTACAGGGTTAGATTTTCGCACGGAAAGCAGGACAAGGGGCCATTGTTTTAAGCTGTTTAAATCTCAGGCTAATCTTGAAATTCGAAAAAATTACTTTTTTAGCAGGGTAGTGGGAACTTGGAACAGCTTACCGGAAGAGGCGGTAAAGAGCAATGGAGTAGATGGCTTTAAGAGGGCCATTGATCTTCATTGGGGTCTTTAATTTGACTAGGACCAGCCAAGTTGGGCCCAGAGCCTGCTGCTGGTCGCCACATTTGTATTTGTATTAAACCCATTTACCAACTTTAAATAAGTTTACTATTCATTTCGTATCAAAGTTTTTTTTTTTAAACATTTTGAACAGTTTTGAAATAAAAAAGAGTGGTTGTGCGGGGGAGAAAGGAGGAGGGGGGGGGTGAACCTGACAAACCTATAAGCTCATGCCAACTCACTTTAAACATATTCATGTTTGTTTACTACTTTTTAGACCATCACAAGCCAGACAACTTAGTATTTAAATAAATAGAATCTAAAAAATATCATTTTTTTCCTATACAGTTTTTTTCAAAAATTCAAAAAAATATGATCCCATTGAGATCCCAATCTAAAAATTTGTTCAAACATAGATAAAATACACAAGAATTTTTGAGAATTTTTTGAAAAAAATTCATTATATGTTTTTTAAAAAATTTAAATTTGAAATTTAAATTTCATTTTTTTAAATAAAATTTTTATAAAATTAGTCATGTTGCATATCAGATTAAACGGCAACTAATGTACTTTAAAATGCCATTTACCAAATCGTTCTATCTATATTTGGTGCTGAGTTATGGTCCCTTTTATGTTCCTTTATCCATGGAAAAACAAGGGTTTTTTCAAAGTTCAAAGTCTCATAAATGAAAAATAACAGAGATAAAAATCTAAAAATTGAGACTTTTGATTACCTCAAGGGGTACAATTGATGAGCCAAAACAGAAAGAAATACAAAAATGTAAGGTAAATAATGTTGGATCACCTGACATGGAATGACCCGTATATGGATTGCCTTTGGTTCTAGTTAGTCCGGATAAAGTGGTTGTACTAAACCTTAATTGTATTAAACCTTTTATTTCTAATTTATTCTTTTTCTATTTTTTTGCCTTTTTTATTATATCTGTGGTTATTAGTATTATCTATCCTCTTAAAAAAAATT
>JAXGGA010005478.1:0-77864 GCA_038373865.1 Uloborus plumipes
GTAGGAAATGTTTTAACAATATTTTGAGAGATCTTTATTTAAAAAACTATGTTCTGTGCATACCTGGTAAGTAATTCCGCTTTATTTCCGCTTGCTTTAGCTCCTTTAAGCTTTTAACTTGACTTTTAACGAGGAAAGTCTCCTTTTCCTCAGCCATACCCCTTTTAAGCTTTAAAATGTGTAACGCTTGAAAAAGAGTAACTCCTATTTGTGTATCTCGTAATGATAAAGCATTCGGCTCGAACTACCGGAAGTAGACAACCCCAGTTGTACATGCAGCGCTCCCTGGTGACAAAGTTTGTCCCAAGCATGCCCTATTGGTGTTGAATGACAACCCCCTTGCAACATTTGCATTTTGTGTGTCTTGTGCTGGTTGAGTTTGTTTTCGTTCTGTTTTATGAAGCCCTGCGCTGTGATTTTGATGTAAAGTTTTGCGCTTTTGGATTTTAATGCGTGGTGTACATTGATATTTGTTTAATTACTGGATGTTTAGCAATTGTTAAATGCTCTGTTGTAAAGAGTTGTAAATAAATTTATTGTGGTTTTATCAAAATTAGAATCGTCATTTAAGAAAGTTTAGAAGTGCGATGGGTTCGTTTCAGTACTTTCACTAATTCATCTACACCACTCTCTTTTTACCCTTTTATTTATTTATTCATGCATCTTTATCGTTTGACCATTAAGAAAAGCAATAAAGCTCCGTTCAAAATGGACGTGAAAGCTTAATTTCCAATTTCACAGAATTTAGATTTGTGCATCTTATGAGCAGGGACCGATTTACACACCTGGGTGCCCCGGGCACTGATAAATATGGTGCCCCCCCCCCGCACAAAAAATATGAAGGTAAAAACGGAAACGTAAATATCGATTTCATACGAAAAAGGTAATTATTAAGTGCCAAAAGTTTTTACAATTGAAAAACAATTGCAATTATATACCAAAAAACCATAAAAATTAAAAAAGCAAAAACATATTTTAAAATCAACACTTTTCCTTCATCGGTTGTATCAAATTGAGCTACTATTAATGGAAAAGATTAATAAACTTTAAATTATACAATTTTTCTTCTAACTTGCCTACATTTTTATTTAACGATAATAATTACTGCAATATAAATAAAAATTATTTTTTTCTGTAAACATTTATCAAATCAATTACTATTCTCCATAAAGTAAGATATTTTGTTCAGAAATCATTTGATATAAATTTTAAACAAATGTATGGTTTTCATGTTAGAAAATTTTTTAGCCGCAAATGAGAAAACTGTGATACAAATGATAAAGGTAATTAATTCATTGTGTGCTTTCTGTGCATCAATGATTCTTTATGTACGAGGTGTGTTCAAAAAATAACGGGAATTTTAATTTTTTGAAAGAAATATTCATTTATTCGTCTACATTAATGTTGTCACCTTCAAAGTAGTCCCCACTGGACATTATGTACTTGTACCAGCGCTTCTTCCAATCTTCGAAACACTTATTAAACTCGACCTTTGGGATAGCCTTTAGCTCTTTCAGCGATGCACTCTTAATGTCATCTATGCTTGTAAATCGACGGCCCTTTAAGGTTCTTTTTATTTTCGGGAATAAGAAGAAATCACACGGAGCCATGTCTGGCGAATATGGAGGCTGAGGCATCATTACAGTATTGTTTTTTGCTAAAAATTCGCGAATAAGCAATGAAGTGTGTGCTGGTGCGTTATCGTGATGCAAACGCCACGAATTGTCCTTCCACAAATCCGGGTTTTCTTACGGATTGCTTCACGCAAACGGCGTTGAACTTGTAGGTAGTACTCCTTATTAACCTTTTGGCCTCGTGGCAAGAATTCATGATGCACTATGCCATTAAAATAAAAAAACACAGTAAGTAGAACCTTTACATTTGACAGTACTTGTCGAGCCTTTTTCGGTCTTGGTGAGCCATTGTGCTTCCACTGGGATGATCGGACCTTAGTTTCGACATCATACCCGTATACCTATGTTTCGTCACCTGTTATAACACGTTTCAGTAATTCCGCATCGTTGTTGACTTCAGTCAGTAACTACTGAGAAACTTCCATTCGCCGCTGTTTTTGTTTAAAATTCAGCAATGTTGGAACAAATTTTGCTGCTACTCGTTTCATGCCCCAAAACTTCGTAAAAATTTGATGGCATGAACCAATAGATATTCCAACATCATCAGCGACTTCTCTGATTGTCATTCGGCGATCGTTCATGACTATTTTGTTCACTTTTCTCACGATTTCATCGGTTGTTGATGTGTTTTAGCTTCCTGAGCGTTCATCATCTTCAACGTCATCACGACCATCTTGGAAATGCTTATACCACTCGTAAACTCTTGTTTTACTCATAGCAGAATTCCCTTGGGCCTTTATTAACATTTCACAAACTTTGTTACACTTAATACCATTTTTTTACACAAAATTTTACACAAATTTTTTGTTCCATTTTTTTCATCCAACAAAAATCATCGAACTAATAAAACATCTTTAACCTTACCTGTTGCCAACGAAAAAGTAACAATTAAAACAGCAGGCGATTTTACGTTTTATTTCAAGGGTATGTTTACAACATAACACACAAAAAAAAAAATTGTCATTTGGATTCTCCAAACCCGTGCAATTTAAAAATTCCCGTTATTTTTTGAACACACCTCGTATTTTCTTTGTTTTTCTTGTTGCAAATTCATTTATAATGTCCTCATAACCAAGTTTTGCAGTCAAACCTCCCTCTATTGATAAGAGAGCCAATGAAGACAATTTAGTATCAGAAATCAGAGTACGCAAAGGATACTTAATTCTCTTCAATAGAGAAAATGATCTTTCTCCACTACAATTGGAGATGGGCAAAGTTAAAAACAACTTCAAAGCTGTTTCTACATTTGCAAAAGTATCCATAATACCAAGGTTATGGATTTTTTTAAACTTTCTGGTGATTGAACTTTCTTTCCGATGATTAAATTAATATGGATAAATTCATCAGGAAAAGAGTCCTCCAAATCACAGGAGTAAGCTTTGTGAAGGTCTTTCGTACTTGTTCGAATATTTTGTTTGTCACTTTCGAACAAGCAAGAAAATTTCTGTAATATGCCAGCATAAGCTGATGTTCTGAATATCAGTTTCGTAATCGAATTGTCACATATTACGTAAAAACAGGAAACCTTGAAATTGTGTTTCGAGTCTAATACGACTTCTTCATATTGTCCATCATAGAACTGTTTTGGAGTTTTTCTCTGTCATTTTGTACTATAGTCTGCATGTCCTACCAAAGCAATTGCTTCTTTTTCATATATTTCAAACTCATCGCGCATAATTGTGACAAACTCAATTAGCGATGTGGAATAATTTGGTACATGTGACAGATCCAAAGATGGATTTTGTAAAATTTTGCTCACACTATCTGCTCTTTGCAAAACTGTATCCCATATTGCAGCTCATAAAGCTGTTCCTAACTTTGACATCTTCTTATAAAGAGCACTTGCTTCTTTTCTCACAGATGGAGATTCATCGATGTTCAAATTTATTTCCATAAGAACTTTCATAATTTCCTTATTCGGGTTGGTTGTTTGACGCCATTAACGTGATGATGATGTCAACGGTTAGTGCGATGATGCCTGTGTTTTTATTTCATACTAGCGGTACCCGCACGGCTTTGCCCGTGGTATAAAATTAAAAATTCATTTGTAAAAAATTGATATAGTAGAAAAAAATACTCTATTTTAGTTATTCAACTATAATTCTTTTAAAGAATGATATAAAAATTTGGCATGGACCCCACACTACTTCCTTTTACGTGTAAATTTCTCAGTAGATGCCTTATTAAGTGCTAAAATAGTGCTTGGAGTGAGCAAGATAACAATTCAAACATTTACATCCCTAGTTTGCCACAAAACAATGCAAAAAAATGTTTTTCAATGATTAATTTCCTAAATATCGCCGATTTTAACATCATTCAGTGGATTTTTCGCAAAATATCGCCAATAGCACCAAATTGAATCCAAATAAAAAAAAAAAAAAATTTCGCCAAATTTGCCGCCAACTTGGTGATATGTCGCCAAATTGGCGTCAAACACTTGGCGACTAAAAGCTTGGCGATATTTCGCCAAGTGCTCGCGCCAATTCATATCACTTTTGTCTGCATTGAAATTAACACTGATTTACCCCATAAAAGGGGTAAAAACCCCCTTGGGGAAATTAGAATGTAACCCCAAGGGGAGGTGCACAAAAATAAGCCAAAAGAGAAAATAAGAACAATTTTGCTGCTCACAGAAATCTTACCAAAGTTTAAAAGAAGAAGAAAGTTTTGTTTCATAACTTCAAAAACAAAATAATAGAAATTTCGTGCATTATTCTTCACCATGATAATAAAAACAATAAACATCGACAAACATCAACCAGCAAATGATAAATTAAAAGCCAAACTCGTTCACTCAAGCCATTTACTGCAATTTATATTGAAATAAAAAAAAGGAAATAAAATATGTTTTGCCAGACGATAAATTTCGAATGGTTTACTATCATGTTGTTTCTTTTTTGACCTCATTTAGTTAAACAATGTTTCCCTCTTCTACACAACTCGTCAGATCGCCAAAATATCTCTAAACTCACGAAAATGGTACGCGTCAGTTTCTTCCTTCTCTACCTTTTTTAAAGAAAGGACTCGATTTCTCATTTGATTAACAGGTGCCATCTTATCACGATTTTATTATATTTCATTTGAATAATTTTAATAAGGCTTGGAGTATGGATTGCTACAAAAACAAATACATTTTTAAAATTATTAATGGAAAAAGAACGAAACAAATAAACGAAATAAAAACGTAACCATGGTAACAACATTAAAAGTTGATTTCCGTTGATAAAATAATTCATTTCATTAACCATTTTAGAATCGTTTGGCTTGCTTTACTGAAGATAAGCCTTGAATTCCGGGATTTTAAAAACAATTGTTACAGCTCTCCTGATGATCGTAGAAACTTCCAAAAAACTTCATTTTGTGCAGAAAATTTCAAGCTTTCGAATGACATAAGACTTGAAAATGTGTATGGAATATTTCTTCCCTATTTTATCGAATTTCCGCTAAGAATTCGAATAGAAAAAGAACGAAATGTAATGTTCGAAAAATCGCTTCGAGGTGCAAAACTACATGCTACAAACTAATTTTGTGCCAAGTGGCATGAAAATCGACCGAACGGTTTTGGCGCTACGCGCGTAACAGACAGAAAGAAAGACAGACAAACCTTCAGCTTTATTATTAGTAGAGATAGAGAAGAGATAGAGAAGAGATAGAGAAGAGAAGAGAAGAGATAGAGAAGAGATAGAGAAGAGATAGAGAAGAGATAGAGAAGAGAAGATAGAGAAGAGATAGAGAAGAGAAGATAGAGAAGAGATAGAGAAGAGATAGAGAAGAGATAGAGAAGAGAAGATAGAGAAGAGATAGAGAAGAGAAGATAGAGAAAAAAAAAATGTCAAAATAAATAAATAAATAAATAAAAATTGTTCCCTTCAGTTGGAGGCCTGGACGCAAATCACCATTTCAAAAAGAAAGATTGCAGAATTTTGGTGCCCCCTTCGTTGTGGGCCCCGGGCCTGGGCCCCGAATGCCCCGCCCGCCGTAAATCAGTCCCTGCTTATGAGGATAAATGGTTTGTTCGCTGTATAATCAGACTTTTTATCATCTTATCTAAAGTCTGTGAAAATGGGAAAAAAATAATAAAATAAAATAAAATTAAATAAACTTAAAAAAGCATGGGAAATATGTGCACGTGGTAGGAATGGCTGCAACCGTTACCTTTGAGGTCTAGCACCGAAAAAATAGATGATCAAATAAAGCAAAACAAAAGAAAAACAAGAGAATAAAAAAAGAAAAAGAAATGAGAAAAATTCAGTGAACTGAATTCGGATAAAAGAGTTTCGGATAATCAAGGTTGTACCGCGATAATTTTTCGCTGATTGCATCGAAAAACACTCCTTTTTAATTTGTCTTGAGCTTAGTTTTGTTTTCCCTTTGGAAAACGTACGCCGAGGAAGCCTTTGAAATCCGAAGAAGTCATAAGCTGAAATGTTGGCAAACTTATTGCTATTTTGGCGATGCAGAGCTCCAGGCAATGTGAGAAATTGACACTTCATTGCTTACTAACTCGAAGCGGATTTTCCAAATCAATGAAATAATATTAAAACTTGAATTCGTTTCTGACAAATCAAAGTTTTTGCAATCAAAAGTTGCAGCCTAAACATTACTTCGTATTTTTGAAAGTCAGGAGCGGCTTTAGGGGTGGGTGGGGGGATAGTTCCTAACCGAATGGGATAAAATAATTTCACTATGCCATAAACTATTTTTAATTTTTTTTTACAACATATTTAAAACTATTGCATAAAAAAGTTTTACGTCTTCAATTCAAACATGCCCGTTATTTAAAATTTTTCCAGGGTGGGGGTCAAATGGTACAAACCCCAATGAAAATTTCTTCGGGAAACTTTAAAAGTTACACCCACTTGATGTAAATTTATGCTTCTCTTAGTCGGGGGGGGGGGGCAGTTGACTCCCCGAATCGCCTTAAATGACTGCCTGGATTCAAATTATGTGTTTTCGCAACCAGGAATTGCGACAAGTGAGTATGTGCGTGTAGACGTGTGTTTATGCGTGCATATGTGAATGTGTGTGTTTGTGTTGGCGTGTGTGATAGGCATGTGTGAATGTGTGTTTAGACGTCCGTAAGGGAACAAAAAAATTCTGAAAAGTAAACGAAAATTTGTAAGAAATTATAAATTTTTGATACATTGAGTGTTAGCACATGGAGCGTCATTGCAAAAACTTCAATTTAGCAGAAACGAATACGTTTTTTTTTTACTTATTTGTTTCCCAATGGAGCAGGAAGAGCAGTGCGCCTCTCCCCAAGAAGAATGCCCCCCCTCCCCCAAATTTCACTAATCCCCCCTCCCAAATTTCACGAATCCCCCCCCCAAGAACGAGAGACCTCCCGGAAACAGAAACACCCCCTAAAATTTTAATGGAACAGCTAACGCCATGACCCCCCCCCCTCACCCCTTGGTGCGCATCCCGGAGCCTGGAAGGCAGTTTATATGCATTGTTATTGTTTGAATTGAATTAAAATTGAAAAAAAAAAAAAAAAACGACCCTGATTGCCGACATCATATTTTAACGAACATCACTGGTCAGAAAGCATTTAAAGTAAGAATAAAAAAGCAAAATTTGAAAATTCTTTTAAATTAATTAACCTGACAACAGATAAATATTTTAAATCATTGAATTTTCTTTTCTGGTCGGCCGACAATGACATCGAATTCAAATCGCGTAAATTTAATGTTTAGTCGCCATTTTCTAAAAAACATTATAATTCGAATTCTAAGTAACATGGAAGTTCCAAACACATTCTATCAGACGCAGAAAAATGTTCTCTTTCTTTTGATACTATTGTTTTAAATTTTCAACTATGTTTTCACTTCAAAAATTACGAAAAAATATTTAAAGGTTTTTAATTAATATCCTTGTTAATTAATGTCATACAAAGACGGGACCTAGCTAAGAACACTCTCCGACTCACCTTTAGAACATTTCAAAATTGGTCCATCCGTTTAAGCCCTAGAGTGCCACAGACAGATACACAGACACGTCAAACTTATAACCCCTTTCCTTGTTGCGTCGGGGGTTAACAAAATCGTGGGTTTCAACAAATTAATGCTCGGCAAAAAACGAGTTGCGAGACAATGAATAAACGCGCCAACTTGGCAAATATCTCCGCAGATGCTGCGCTCATTTTGGCCTGGCAACCCGGCCGGCAGCTGCGCTGCATCATGTGCGTGAGGGAAAAAAACAACAGATCTAAGTTGACCGCTTCGGTTGCAAGTCGCGGGAAATTCTACGTGCGCGGGAGAATTGCAACGAGGGTGAGAGACGTGATTTGTTTTGTTTTTATCCATGAGAGTCATGTGCTAATTTGTGCGGTTCTGAATGAACTTCGAGTATGACTAGGATCATTATTGGAATACACAGTGAATAGCTAATTTTGACCAATTCGGGTAAGCTGCATGTTTTTCAGTTTTATTTAAATACTAGCTTATTACCCGGCGTTACCCGGGTGCTTATTAATACAACATAGTAGTTCCTAATAGTGGTTGAAATAGTGTTGAATACAAATAATTGTAGCAGTAATTGTTTTTAACTTATTTCATGCTAAAACGAAATAGGTGAGCCTTAAATTGATGATTCAGGGCCCTGCTCCACATGAACGTAAAACGCGACCGAAACCGAAAGCAGAAACCGAAAATCCGGGTACTTTCCATAGGAACACTATGTAATCCATTTCACGTTTCTGCTTTATTTTTCTGCTTTACGTCAATGTGGAGCAGGGCCCTCGTTGTTAATAGTAATATTTGTTGGAAAATACTCCTATTTAGTTGTGTTAAATTTTATCCATTCTTATGCTTAAAGGCTTATCTCTATTACTCTACATATTCAAAATTGAAAGAAAATGGTCATTTTGAGACAAAACATTCGAATTTTGAGCTTTTTGGTGTTTTCTTAAATTTTAAAACCCCGCCTATGTGATGTAATGTGACTTCTAGTACATCAAGAAACCTCTGTTGCCGAGTTTGATGAAAACCTGACGAAAACTGGATTTGTATAAGGAACAAACAAATAAACATACATGCGTCCATTTTTATACATATAGATTTTACAGTAGAACTTTTAATTGTCCGAATCAATTGGGACCGGACTCCATTCGGATGATCAAAAATTCGGATTTTTGGGTCGTTTTGAAAAGTGTCTATTTTAATTCGAATTTTTGAAAAACTTTAGTGTTTTTTTGCAATTTTGGACAATGTTCAACAGTGTTCTTTCAATAATTTTTGAACCAGTAAAATTTGAGAACTTAAGCTTACCGGTGTTTTGTGTGTGTGTGTGTGTTTTAATTATAAAAATAACATTTACTAGGTATTAAAAAGCGACTATATGAGTTAGTTTTAGCATATAACGTTTGTTTATAACAATATCCAATTATTAATGCAAGCAATTATTTTATTCATGATGTCTGAGAAAACGAACCTTTGAAGAAAAAAATCACAGAACACATTGAAAATTATTTAAAAGACAGTTCAGTTTAGAAAAAGCAGAAAAAACAGAAGACCAACCAAATGAAAAATACCAGCACACTCAAAAGTTCTCAACTTTCAAAGGCAAAATTATGGATTGTAGATCCTAAAATTTAATTACTAACGTAAAAATATCGTTCGAAATTTTAATTATTTGATTTGTTTTAGTTAATTGTTTATTTATTATTTGTGCTTTTTATTTAATTCGCACCGGCGCCATGGGTATACTGTTTTTATGTACATCGTTAGAGTAAAAGATTGCTAATCTCGGAAAATGCTAGCCCACTGTAACGTTCAATATTAGAATTTTCCGAGGGGGGTGGGTGGCTTTTGAATTTTCCACCGTTTTGTTCATTCGCTGTTCTTTGCCTTTACTGTTATTAAATCAAGTGCTCAAGGGCATCCATAAATGATGCTACATTTTTTTGCTACATGTTTCACCTCATTTCCTTTTGTCACTAAATGCCTTACCCCTTCTCTGCACTTTTTCGTATGTCACGCTATAGTACATTAACATAGCGTTATAAAAAAAATGTGTGTCATCACATTTCTTGTAATATGCCCTCCTCATGCTCCCCTTGTCACAAACAGTCAGAATTACACCAACTCCCATCCCCTCGAGGAAAAAAAAAACGTCATTTGGTCTCTACGCAGTACCCGATTTAAGGGGTGGGTTTTTATGGTTCAAACCCCCTCCGAAAATTTTCAAAACTATTGCAAAAATGCTTTTCATAGTTTCTCACTATGAAAGCGTTATAAAAAAAATGTGTGTCATCACATTTCTTGTAATATGCCCTCCTCATGCTCCCCTTGTCACAAACAATCAGAATTACACCAACTCCCATCCCCTCGAGAAAAAAAAAAACGTCATTTGGTCTCTACGCAGTACCCGATTTAAGGGGTGGGTTTTTATGGTTCAAACCCCCTACGAAAATTTTCAAAACTATTGCAAAAATGCTTTTCATAGTTTCTCACTGGAAAAATTACCATTGATGCTATTTTATTTTAATTTTCTTTTTTTCTTTGAAACTTCATTTGAAAATGGAAATATTATCACTTTTGAACGATTGTACAAATTAAAGCGTTTTTTCCGAAGTATTTATTTTTATTGTAGTTATTGCAAAGATAATTTCTTAGCAATACCCCCTTCAAATTTTTAATACCCTTAAATATATATATATATATATATATATATATATATATATATATATATATATCAGGGTTGGGTTTTTGACGTCAGAAACCAGTTTTTGACATGACACGTCGAAAACCTGTCAAAAACGTCGAAAACCTGTCGAAAACGTCAAAAACCTGTCGAAAACCTGTCTAAAACTCAAATACAGTGGTTATTGAGATTTTTTATAAACGTATAAGGTTTCTCATCCTGAAAAATATTAAATAAAATTTATGCATCTTATCAATAAAGTTTAATGAACATTAAATTAATAAATTTAATGAAAATTATTTCTCACTCACTTAAACTAGTTTTGCCATGAAAAAAGTTAAATATTAAAACTTAAATCCAGCTTTTAAAGTAGTTTTGTTTAAATGTTTACATAACTATTAATTAATTATCTTATCAATCAAGTTTAATAAAAATTAAATTAATAAATTTAATGAAAATTAATTCACATTCTTTTAAATTAACTTGTTATGGAATGAAAAAAAGTTAAATATTAAAACTTAAATCCAAATTTTAGAGTAGTTTTGTTTAAATGTTTCAATAACTATCAATTAGTTATCTTATCAATCAAGTTTAATAAAAATTAAATTAATAAATTTAATGAAAATTAATTCTGATTCTTTTAAATTAACTTATTATGCCGTGTAAAAAGTTACAAATATTAAAACTTACATCCAGTTTTTAATGAAGTTTTGTTTAAATGTTTAAAAACTATCAATTAGTTATCTCATCAGTCAAGTTTAATAAAAATTAAATTAATAAATTTAATGAAAATTAATTCTCATTCTTTTAAATTAACTTGTTATGCCATGAAAAAAGTTAAAAGTATTAAAAGTTAAATCCAGTTTTTAAAGTAGTTTTGTTTAAATGTTTTAATAACTATTAATTAGCTATTTTATCAATCTAAAAATCTTTACATCATTACTTTAACCCTTTCGCTACCAACGGGACATATATGTCCCGCAGTTTCAAATGACACTATGGGCTAAATATGCTGTGTATTATTGTGAATGCATGTTCCGCTGGTATTCCTTGATATCACTAACAATTCAGTGTAATTTTCTTCCTTTTTCAGAATTTTAACAATATTTGCAATATAACCGATATGTATTTAAGTACTTATTTTATTTTTTTCTCAGAAAAAAATGGCAGTGAAAGGGTTATGGTGATTTTTTTTTATTTTGAGTAAAAGCAAAACTAAATTAATTAGTACTCAGTGTACAAATCTGCTAAATATTTTTGATCAAACTATTTTATTTATTTGTTTATTAGTTAAAATTTGTTACTTCAAATTAAAATTAAAAAACTCACTTGTAAAAATTTATTAAGTATACCCAAGACACACAGCACTTAATTAATGTACCCACTTCATTTTTAAAATAAAAAAAATCTGTTACGGTAATTCCTCGAAGCAATAAAGCCATATTCAAAAGCCATATGTTTGATTTTTTAAAATGCTAGTTACCATTATTTACTCCCGAGCCCTTCAATTATGATTAGGATTGCTTATTACACTTTATTTTAATAACCTAAAGCACCAAAAGTTTACTTCAGTGTCTGAAATCAGAAATTGTCAAATTCATTTGAAAATGTATTTTGATTATCAATATCAAATTTAAACATGTTTTGGAGAGAAATTTAGGTTTTTGACACTTATGTCAAAAACCATGTCAAAAAGGGGTTTTTGACATGACGGTAAAAACCACGGTTAAAACCGGATAAAACCTCCGACTGTCAAAAACTTGCCAACCCTGATATATATATATATATATATATATATATATATATATATATATATATATATATATATATATATATATATATATATATATATATATATCTTTAAATTTGTGAATAGTACCAAACTCTAACTCTACATTTAACACATCTTGTAAGTGTGCGTAAGACAAAAATTTCAAAAAGTACTCCTTCGAATGCGCGTATATGAGTAAACTGATCCATCCAGATTTTTTTTTTTTTTTTCTTCATTGAAAAGATGATGATGATTATTTTTTTTTTTTTTTCATTTTTCATGCCAGTACCCTTTTAACATCTGTTGCAACAATAATCAACAGAATATAGAACATGAAATTAAATTTTATTGACTTTATAGATTTCGCGAGAAATAGGCTCGGTTAAACCCTCCCCGAAACCAAGGTCTGGTTACGGCCCTGTCTCTATAGGTTAATAAAAATTTCGTATAGCGACTCAAAACATAAAATCCTCCCTTTTTTTTCTTGTTTTTTCGAAAGCAAAAAAAATTGAAAATTCCCTTATAAATTTACCTCTTATATTATTTAAAAAACGGGCACGTTTTACCACATTTATTTTTGGAAATCAGCGTTTTAAAAGTTGGGAAATGAAAATGTTATAAACCTTATCACCATGAAAAATATGTGATGCTCATATTATTGAGCGAGAAGTTGCATTTTTGCGATCGCGCAGCAACACAGCTGAAGCAAACTCTCCAGAGCACAAGCTGACTGTCGAACGAGATGCAATGTTAAACGGCGCATAACAGGCAAAGCCAACATACGGGTAAAAGTTTCAAGAAGACAATGATAATTTAGAGATAATAAAACTTTTTTCTTAAATAAAATTTATTTTTAAACAAAGATAATTTTATTTAAGAAAATTAATGGAATTAACGGTCTTAGGAAGAAATTATGCGCATAAATGTAATAATTTTCTACAAAATTTGTATCAGTATTTTGTTCGACTGTCAATTAATGTATCTATCTGTCTATGTTGTCTAATATCATCCGAAAATGACTGTAGAAAATTTTTATAATGAATTATGTGAGCTTTGTGTTTTTTAGATTTTTATCTTTCCGACTTTTAGGTAGTATTTTACTGTAGCAAATATTAAAAATTCCTCGTACGATTTTTATATTTTTAGAACTATTTATATTTGTACCATCGAATAAACTTTGAAATTACGTAAGTTTTATTTTAAAATTTAAGAAACGAAGTGTAAAATAAATGATGTATAATTATTCTTCCGTTGATAAAAAAGTATAAAAAATGAATAAAAGTAAAATCCTACCAATTAAGAGTTGTGCAAAAAAATCAACGTCATAGAGTATCCTTTCTATTTTCTTTTCCCAGTAAATATCCTTCAAATAAACTAAAGAGTACTCATTAGTTTCTAAACGGCTTCGAAGTTATGGAACAAAAATTACATGTTTTAATAGTGATTTTCTTAAAATTTTATGTGGTGGGAAAGTTTAGAAATTTTATGAAATATTTTAAAAACAAAAATCAAACTGTGATTAGACCAAAACTGCAATGCATAAAATTTTCGTAGAAAAACAATTTTCACTTGATTTTTGTCGGGAACTGAATTTAATTTCCTAAAAGCTATGTGAAATGGCAATTAGTTATACTAGAATGCAACTTAACTTGACAATGAACGTCACTACGAGCGAACCAATGAGAGCTCACAAGCAGTCAGCGATCTCCTCTAATTCGCCAAGTAGGCTGTGACGTTTTATCTAGCTCGTTTTTCATAGGCTAACGTCACGCTGACGTCACGATGTTGTTGTCAAGAAACGTTGCATTTTAGTATAGTGGGAAATTTCGAGATGGTGTGTGATTTATTTCTTTAAAAGGAATTTTGAACTCATTAACAAATCCTTTAATAATTGAAGAGCTTGGGAGAGGAAGGGGTTAAGTGACAAAACAAAGTTAACTATGAAATTGGTCTATTGACATCTAATGTTTGATGTACCAAGTTGTATTTGCTTACCTGTATCCATTACTTACCATTGTACAGAGTGTTCATTTTTACTTCCTTTTACGTAGTAAAGGAAGTATTGTGATCGCGAAAAAAAAATCACTCAAATTTGAGTCTAAATTTTGATTTTGCTCACCCCCGAATGAAAATTCCTTAGTTTTTTTGACCTGTCAGCACGTGTATATGTACCTAGCAACATATAAGCAGCCGAAAAATTTTTTTCAACCACCCCCGAGTTAATTACGACGAGTTTTCTCGTGACGTCTGTATGTACGTGTGTGCGTATGTGGGTCGCATAACTCAAAAACTATATGCCGTAGAAGCTTCTAGCTTGGTATGTAGGCTCTGAGGATGGTCTAGTTGTGCACCTCCCCTTGTGGTTGCATTTGAATGTTCCCAAGGGGGTGTTTTACCCCTTTTTTGGGGTAAATCAGTGTTAATTTCAATGCAGACTCAAGTGATATGAATTGGCGCGACCACTTGGCGATATGTCGCCAAGCTTTTGGTCGCCGTTTGACGCCAACTTGGCGACATATCGCCAAGTTGGCGACAAATTTGGCGAAAAAAATATTTTTCGAATTTGGGTTCAACTTGGCGCTATTGGCGATATTTTGCGAAAAATTCACTGAATGATATTAAAATCAGCAATATTTAGAAAATTAACCATTGCAAAATATTTTTTGCATTGTTTCGTGGCAGATTAGGGGAGTAAATATTTGAATTGTTACCTTGCTCACTCCAAGCACTTTTTTTAACACTTAAGGCAACTACTAAGAAATTTACACGTAAAAGGAAGTAGTGTGGGGTCCATACCAGATTTTTTAAAATGTAACTTAGCCCCCTTCATCATCCAAGCCCTTCAATTACCAAACAGTTGTTTGAAAATAATTCCGAAAATGGCGTTGTAACCAAATGACTGAATCATCTCCAATAAAGATTTAAATCGGTTATAAAAGTTGCAAAACAAAACAAAAACCTTTTTTTAGAACTCAGACAAAGCCAGAAAAAAAAAGTCTTAAAAAAAAATTGAAGTTTTTCGAATATATCTCGTTTTATTCTCGTCCGTATGTTTTGGCTGCACACATAACTATGCATTTCTGCGCTTAAAAATTATTCTAGGCTTCTTCTCAATAAGATTGTTTTGTATGCTAAGAAGCTTTTTTTTTCTTCTAAAAAGTTATTTGGAGGGTAATTTATTGTCGAGAAGTATGTAGAATTGAGGATTGAAAATAGAAATAAAGCCAATATTGGAACTTCAAGTTAGTCCTATTAGTTATAATATAGTACTCCCTATATCTAAAAATTCGACACAGTGTCTCTTGCAATTTGACCCTTGTGTGCGAAATTCAATGCAGCTAAAGGCAAAAAAAATAAATAAATTATTTTCATAATGGTCGCTAAAGTGCGTTGCGCCACATGCTAGACATTCGTATGCTCCTCCAAAATTTTCAAATTAATCTCCAATGTGCAGATGGATACATTTTGTTCTGCTATGTTAAAAGCTTACTAAAATCTTTATGTTGAAATTAAATATAGTACAACTCTTGCGTTCCATATTCCATTTCGTCTTTAAGAAGTTTGTTCTTTTATGGAATTAATTACGATTTTAGGAGTTCACTCTTTTCGAAATTTCGTTCCCCCAAAATGAATATCATTGCTCTAAAAATGTTAGAGGATGTTTTCACGCGTTGAAAAAAAAAAAAAAAAACACTTAAGTTTTCTCTACCCTATGGAAGTTTTATTTCTCTTTTGAAACAAAGCAATTACTTTCACTTAATAGTTCAGGAATTTAAGTCTTATTATAGTTTGAAAATTACATAAAAGGTATTGTAGAAGAAAGATAGAGTGAAAACTCAAGATACAATACATCATGCGCTAGCTTAATAAACGCATACGAGCGATTCCATACCAAATCACCGAAAAAAAAAAAAGTTGGTCGCACGACCGACTCGGATTTTTTTTTAATTTGGTACACAGATTGATGGTGTAGAGGTATGAAAAAGCCCAAAAGGAAAGTTACCTGCTCCACTTATTTTCTGAGATACATGCCCTCAAAGTTTGTCCGCCACGTCAAAATACTAAAAAAGTGATGTTATTTAATCATTTTTTATAAAAAATCGTACTCATGCAAAATAAAAGTGTTAGATATCTATGGAAACTAGTTACTCCAGGCATTCTGAAAAAAAATACTAAAACGTTCATAATGAAAATTGCCAAGGTACAGGGCTCTTTGAAGTTGTCACCACAAAAACTTGATTTTGCAGATTTTGCTAAAATTCAGGCATTTATTACAAAAAAAGGCAAACAAAACCAAAGGTTTTCTCACTTTCTGGTAGTGTACAGGTCTTCCCTGTAAATTGCTACGCAATAAATTGTTTGGGTTTCTCACTCCTTCTTGGAAATATTTTAGCTTAAAGATAAGCCGTAAGGCAAAAAATGCGTTTTTGGCCATCTTGGCAGCCATTTTTCTCATAAAGGGGGAGCAGTAGAAACTTTAATTTTTTTTTTAAACACGCCACTGATATGTTAGCTATTCACAGGAAAAGAGTTTACTTTTGGTTATTTCTCCCATTAAGAGATATCCTGCTGACAGTATATGCATGTTTTTCGCGACGACCATATGCTTTTGTTCCCCCTCTCATGGACTTAAAATTAATTAAACCAAAAAATAATGATATATTTATTATTAGCTGTATTATCTACCCAATATGTCATGAAATTTAATTTATTAAATCATTGAACAATAAATTAGATAATTGATGAAAAAAAGAAAAAGTATTTCTCTGATGCCTGAGCATTATGCATTCATAATTATAAAGCACTAAATACTTTCTTGAGAAATTAATTAACATAAATGAGCTCTAAATATTTATATTATAAGCAATACCTGTTTTTAATTGAAGAATTTCTTGAATATCACATGAATATTAGGAAAATAAATGAGGTCTTTTCGTTTGATGTAGGATATTTTATGATAAATTTCATTTGATGGGCTACTAACTGAGCATGGTGATAAAGAGCTATTAATTTCAGCATCGAACTCTATTTTACCTTATTAACAGTTAAATATTTACAAAATAATTAAATAAATAATTTAATATAAAGCCATGCTTGAAGAATTAAAATTAGTGCAACCTAATTTATTCCCATACTGATCTTTACAAAATTGACATGCGTTGAGCACTGATAAGAACTGACAAGAAAAAGTTTACTCACTAAAATATTAGTTCACAGATACTATAAAGCATACATTCTATTTTACACAAAATAATACTGCAACAAAGAACAAGGGTATCCTCCTGTTTATAGCCATCAATCAGGAACATCCAATCACAAGATTGGGTATTGCCTATGAGATAAATATTCGAAGCTCCTTTATTTTAATTGATTTTTCAAGAAATCCTTTAGTACCTACCCCTTTATACCCTTGTTCTTTGTTGCAGTATTATTTTGTAGAAAATAGAATGTACGCTTTATAGTATCTGTGAACTAGTATTTTAGTGAGTAAACTTATTCTTGTCAGTTCTTATCAGTGCTCAACACATGTCAGTTTTGTAAAGATCAGTATGGGAATAAATTAGTTGCACTAATTTGAATTCTTCAAGCATGGCTTTATATTAAATTATTTATTTAATTATTTTATAAATATTTAACTGTTAATAAGGTAAAATGGAATTCGATGCTGAAATTAATAGCTCTTTATCACCATGCTCAGTTAGTAGCCCATCAAATGAAATTTGTCATAAAGTATCCTACATCAAACGAAAAGACCTCATTTATTTTCCTGATATTCATGTGATATTCAAGAAATTCTTCAATTAAAAACAGGAGTATCCCAATCACAAGATTGGGTATTGCTTATAATATAACTATTTAGAGCTCATTTATGTTAATTAATTTCTCAAGAAAGTATTTAGTGCTTTATAGTTATGAATGCATAATGCTCAGGCATCAGAGAAATACTTTTTCTTGTTTTCATCAATTATCTAATTTATTGTTCAATGATTTAATAAATTAAATTTCATGACATATTGAGTAGATAATACAGCTAATAATAAATATATAATTATTTTTTGGTTTAATTAATTTTAACTCAATGAGAGGGGGAACAAAAGCATATGGTCGTCGCGAAAAACATGCATATACTGTCAGCAGGATATCTCTTAATGGGAGAAATAACCAAAAGTAAACTCTTTTCCTGTGAATAGCTAACATATCAGTGGCTTGTTTAAAAAAAAAATTAAAGTTTCTACTGCTCCCCCTTTATGAGAAAAATGGCTGCCAAGATGGCCAAAAACGCATTTTTTGCCTTACGGCTTATTTTTAAGCTAAAATATTTCCAAGAAGGAGTGAGAAACCCAAAAAATTTATTGCGTAGCAAATTACAGGGAGGACCTGTACACTACCAGAAAGTGAGAAAACCTTTGGTTTTGTTTGCCTTTTTTTGTAATAAATGCCTGAATTTTAGAAAAATCTGCAAAATCAAGTTTTTGTGGTGACAACTTCAAAGAGTCCTGTACCTTGGCAATTTTCATTATGAACGTTCTAGTATTTTTTTTCAGAATGCCTGGAGTAACTAGTTTCCATAGATATCTAACACTTTTATTTTGCATGAGTACGATTTTTTATAAAAAATGATTAAATAACATCACTTTTTTAGTATTTTGACGTGGCGGACAAACTTTGAGGGCATGTATCTCAGAAAATAAGTGGAGCAGGTAACTTTCCTTTTGGGCTTTTTCATACCTCTATACCATCAATCTGTGTACCAAATTAAAAAAAAATCCGAGTCGGTCGTGCGACCCCCATTCGGTGATTTGGTATGGAATCGCTCATACATGTATGTATCGTTTGATGGAGAAACAAACCAATGAAGCCATCATTGTTGCCAAAAAATAAAACCAATATCAATTCAAGTACCGACGCATAATTGATGTGCTTGTACCTTGTCAGACATGTTTTTTTTT
This sequence comes from Uloborus plumipes, assembly GCA_038373865.1. NCBI lineage: Eukaryota > Metazoa > Arthropoda > Arachnida > Araneae > Uloboridae > Uloborus > Uloborus plumipes. The sequence goes on from JAXGGA010005478.1 coordinate 18,999, forward strand.
CCGAATTAGGAAGGAAGAACATTCAATGGGAAAATTTACGATGGGAAAAAAAAGATTGCCCTATATTTTACTCATTTGAATTGGCAACAACCTTGACTTAATTTCGTCCGATCGATTCGACCGATGTTGTTCCGAGGACATACGTCAATAAAAAACGAAGAAAGAAAAGGCACCTCGAACTCTACAGGTGTCCCCTTATTTCGGCCTATATTAAAAGAGGACTAGAAATGCTTTGTCAACTGGCGGCTAAACCTAGGGCATCCGCTTTTACTCATCTCGCATTTCATTGGTTAACGCCGATACGTCACACGCGCGTGCGCGAAGAGTCACCGTGACGTCACTGCAAAAGAGATTTCATCGAGATTTCATTCTGCTGATCTATGTTCAAGTATTTCTCTAGAAAATGACTATTTTTTTTATTATCATTTTTACGAGATGCGGTTAATACAGTTCCGAAATGAATTTTTAAATTATTCAAATTCTTGAATAAACTTTTCATCAATGATTTAATTGGAATAATATAAAGCATAATTAATGGCATTTAAATGCTAAATTTCAAAATAAATAAATAAATAAATAAAATAAATAAAAAAAAAATTTCAAAATTTCAAAATAAAATAAATAAAACGATAAAACAAGCAAAAAAAAATGTTGAAAAAAAATAATAACAACATAAAAATAATAGTAAATTAAAAAAAGTTAAATTAAAAGATATTCATAAATAAAAATAATAAAAATACAAAAATTGTAAAAACCAACATTTTTAAAAACTACATTTTTTGATTCATTTGCAAATGGAGACAATTTCTGCTCAGTATTTACAAGTAAAGTACCGTAAAGTCGGGTTACTTGGATCCACAAAGGGGTTACTTGAGCCCACAGTAAAATGATAAAATCTCTGTTTGGTACTAGCGTTAGAGGCTGCAGAGTGCTTCTACCTAGCAGAAAAACGAGGAACTACGTGCAAGTCTTCAACTAGTAAGTACCAAACCCAGATTTTATCATTTTACTGTAATGGGCTCAAGTAACCCCCTAGGGTCCAAGTAACCTGACTTTACAGTAGTGATCAAAAATGTGAAAAGAGTACTTAAAAAATATGAACTAATACTTAAAAATTCTGCTTGACTTCAGGGGTTGTCATTTCAAAATTCTCCAAGGGGGGAGGGGGCAAAAGTGTATGCTCAATATAAATTATACCGAAAAAGAGCAAAACCACATCCACCTACATGCAAATACATTAATTTTTCAAAGTAAGAGGAGGGGGAATGACCCTCTTAAATTATGGGCGTGCTTGAATTTGTGCAAGCACAGATTAGTTCAAAAAAAAAAAAAAAAAATCAAATAATTTGTGTTTTAAAAAATTCTTAAGTTTTTCTTAAAATAAAATATACAATGTAACTTCCAACTAACAAAGATCTAAAAATCATGATGTGATTATATTTTGATTTACTGACATGACATATTTTCCTTTGCCACTGAAATGGAAAAACGACAAGCAAATTTTTCAAATGATGAGTGTCTTATTTTAATAACATATATTATACATTATATCAAGAAACTAAAACAATGACTCTCTGAACATGTACAAAGAGGAAATATAAGAACGGTGATTTTCCAATACAATTTAGACAATTTTGCTATATACCGACAGCCCGGTTATGCCATCCAGAAACTGCAGTTTCATCCTAATTTGGACTCATCAGTCTGGAACAGACATTAATGAAGGTGAAGGGTAGATGTAATTTCGTTGAAGCTGAAAGTGCCATCAAACAGGTTGCTAAACTAAATATAGGATCCCAGCGAGAGACTGCAGCTATGGTTTGTCTCAGCTCCTAAATTGAAGGCAAAGCTTAGGTATTAAGCAGTAAGTTACTGCCCTTGAGCCTCCGCTAAGGCAAAACTACATGCAATACACCTCCAGCAAGTACTGACATCCAGAGACTGCAGTTTTGTTCTAATTTGGACTCATCAATCTGAAACAGACAATAACCAAGCAGAAGTTTGCTGGCACTTTCAGCTTCAGTGAAATAACATCTGTCTTCTGATCTGTTACAATGTATTCCAGACTGAAATCTAAATTGGGATGAAACTGCAGTCTCTGGATACAAAATGGGCTGCTGGTATATTGCATTGAGTTCTAACACATTCATAAAATGTGGTCATATGTTGCTTTCAAGTGTGGGATTTGGCCCAACTGTGATGCAATGTACTTTTATTGATCATATCTCATTGATTTGATGAGGCAATAAATCTATAATTCAATAACTATAACAACCATTATTCGCTGCGAATTACACACCAACAATGATACTTCATACACAAAATTTCCATGTGTCGGGAATTCTATTCGGCCATTTTTGGAAATAAACATGTAATATATATTTAAGCGAGTTTCGTTTCAATGTGTGAGTTTCTTGAATATTTTCCCAAAGCAAAATGTAGGGGTCCCTGAAATGAAGCTCAGCTTACCCTAACTTTTGAGATTAATTGAGCTTTGGGGTACTGGCTCAGAAGTTGAGAGGCTCCTGGTCAGTATAAAAAACAGAAATATCTTCAGGGCCTAATACAACTAATTAAACGACATGTAGGTTCCCTGGAACAGAAATTTTTTTCCTCCAAATTGTAACAAAGGGAGAAACTGTTTTAAGTCATACTTTAAATCCAAAGCTCACCTTTCTGACTGTGGCAGTTTCAAGGAAGGAGAGGAAGGAGTTCTGGTTCTACTCCCTCTCTGTAAGGGCAAGCAAGCCATGGTAGCCTGACCTAAAAGGCATTGGATTTGTGACAGGGAGGCCGTGGGCTTGAAGCCAGTCTATTGAAGATCCTCCGTGTTCTCTAATGGTCAGTGGGACACATAAAATCTGCCATGGTCATCAAGTCCTCCAAGTTTCTATTCTAAATGGTTGAAGGGTTGCTCAACTCTTGATTCCCTTAGAAAAGCTTATCCTGAAAACTTAACATAAACGAAAGCCAGGAAAAACTCTGGTCAGTCGAATATGCCAGTCATCGGGAATTAGTCTGCTCTAGTTTTCTGGAGCTCTTTTTAAATTATTTCTTTGCTAAAATAGTAAGAGTAAAATAATACGCAAAAAATACTAATAGTAATACAAAATAAATAAATTGTTAATCACATAAAGAAATATTGAGCATATAAACAAAAAGAATGACATATACATAATTATGAGTGATTAAATATGTTTCGTGATTGTGTTTATACCTAGCACTTCTCCCAGACAATTTTCGAAGGGTGCTGCACTTTGTCTCTCTTAAGGTAACCTCTGACCCACTCAATTCATTTTTTGCATCTCTCTATAGGGGAATTTTTTAACATAAATACATTGGACACCTGATAATTCAGTCTGCAGTTAACTAAATCAACCGCTTAAATGAATCAAGTCGTAACAAAACAGAACAATGTCCAGCATTACTGAATTAATCCCTATATTGAGTTAAAACTGTTTAGATCAAACGTGATTCGTATAAATGGCCCATTGTAGCATGCATGGTGACTTTATATCATACATTCACAATACAATACTCAGATGCATATGTTTGTTTGGTACATAAGGTTTTGTTCCAGGTGTAGTTTACACATATACATGGTGTAAATGTTAGTGTGACGAAACATAAGAGAACATCACCAGTAATTCACTAAAAATGTTTAGTTTTTTGCCAATGTCTTCGGTGCATGAATATTGATATGTACCAATGTCAACAGTTACCAGAATTTGTACGTTAACAGTAACGCATATATGAGGCATATTCTTACTAACACAATATTCAAAAAATAATTATTCAGTATGATATTGCAATTTCTCTAAAGAATGAAATGAAAAACTCGATATGCCTTTTATTTTGTACTTAAAAACATAGTCACGAGCAACGTGAGGAATCATTGATCTCATTTTTGGCGAAAATATATGGCATGAAATTTCTAATTACACATTATTCGACACAACTTACCTTATTACACAGTAATAAACTTTATTAATGAGCTATAAGATTAACACAACAAGGTTACAAAGTATACTGCTGTAGTGAAATTATTTATGAATAATATAGTGAAGCAGAAAATAGCTACAACATTGCACAAAATACGATGTAGTATAGAAGTTATATTGATTCAACGATTGTAAACAAACATTTATCTTATTCTCAAACACAAATAGGTTCTATAAGATTAAAAATACGGTTTATTTCGTGACTTTGACCTTTCTAACATCAATGCATTTAGTTTTTAACACAAAGAAATCATGCAAGAAATTTGTTTACTGTACAATATAATAGCAACACAATGTTGAATGAACATAAACAATAGCTTAATCTTATTGCTCAAAAAAAAAAAGATGTGTACAAAGAATCAGTAAAATGCAGGTTGTATTTGATGCTTGAACTTACCCAGGGTTAGAAATATACGTTTAGGAAACCAATTCCTAATGAGAGGAAAATTAAACAAGTAACTATAAGTACACACTGTCAATCGACATCGTTGAAAATTAAAATACCATCAGGCAGCGGCTGTTCGCGCGCTCGTGTGACGTATCGACGTTAACCAATGAAATGCGAGATGAGTAAAAGTGGATGCCCTAGGTTTAGCCGCCAGTTGTCAGCCCATCTTTTATTCCTTTCAGACATTTATTTTGCAGACGATTCTAAATGAAAGGCGGGATTTATTATCTGGTATATTTGATAGCAATATATCAAGATACTCGACTTCTAGAAGATTCTTATATGTGTTTTATTCTGTTTCTAGGAATCGAACGCTGTTAGTTTTATTTGTTTGTATTAGTAGTAAATTTTTCAATATGTTTTTCTTTTCTTTTTTCTTTTATTTTTTGAGGCTATTTTTCAAAAAATGCATCTTTGCTCTGTGACAGTTCACCATATTTCCTTGCTGCTATTTTGTTCTTCTATTCTTGTTTCATTTCTGTTATTTTTATCTTAGGAATTATTTATCTTTGTAATTACTTATGTATGTGCTGGGAAAAATACGGCATACATTTGATTATACATATTTAAAAAATAAATAAATTAACCTATTATGTATTTCACTGTTACAAAGAATGTTTTTTTCAGGTGCTGAAAATAGAGTTGAATAAAACTAGTTACTTTGTATCAACTTAATACTTATATTGTTTACATCCAGCAGCAAAAGATTTTGTCCGGCCCTTAAGAAGCTTACAAACAAGAGTCTTTTTTTCATAATTTTTTTTATTTTTAAGCATTTTATTGAAAACGAATCTTAGAAAATCTCAAAAGCAACCAGTAAGCATTTAATAATAAAAAAAAAATCGTGTGGGGAGAAGGGAGGGGGTGGCAATTGTCCGAACCAAAATACAGTTGTTAACCCACTTCAGCTCTAGAAATGTACAATATGGCCCTTAAACAGGGGTCAATCCATGATATTTTACCAGGGTCCTATTTTTGGAATTTTTTAAAAATTAATCCGTAATTTTGTGAAAAATAATTACGGCTAGAAACATTCCCAATCGTTTTTAGCCTACTTTCCCGTTAAAGTAAAAGAAAGCCATAAAAATCATTAAAAGTGGCTTTATGTATCTTAAAAATACCGCCAACTCACAAAAAAAGTCAAAAAGGAAGAAAAAAAATTAAATAAATATCGAAAAATTAAAAATTAAAAAGAAGGGTTTTGAGATGGGGACTTAGTGTGTCGGTCAGTCTGTCTGTCCCCCCCCCCTAATAACTTTTGAATGAATATTCCAATTTGAACGATTTTTTTTGTTCGAAAGATCTCGGCGAGTACACCTCATTCCACATTTCACTTTTTGATTTGAACCATTTTTCGATCAACTTTGAACCGTTTAAAAAACCTGTACCGCGACACTAACTTTTTAGTGAACAGTCCGATTCAAACCTTTTTTTCGTTCGAAAGATCTCAACAAGGATACTTCATTCCCGTATTTATTTACATTTCCGATTTGAACCATTTTTCGTTCAACATTGAACAGTTAAAACAAGCTGTCACCCCTAATAACTTTTGAGTGAACAGTTCGATTTAAACAAACTTTTTTTTTTCGAAGGAAAGGGTTTTTTTTCGAAGCAAGGATACTTCATTACCGTATTTAAACTTTCAATTTGAAAATTTTTTCATTCAACATTGAACCGTTAAAGCAACCTTTCCTCACCTAATAACTTTTAAGTGAACCGTCCTGATTGAATAAACTTTTTTTTGTTCGAAAGATCTCGGAGAGGCTCATTACCATATTTTGCTTTTTGATTTGAACCATTTTTCGTTCAATGTTGAACCGTTCAGAAAAAAAACTTTAACATTAGCGCTTTAGGGGAAATTTAAGTTGAATGTTGATCCTGAACTGAAAGGCGGATTTCCTTCGCACTAACTTTGTAAGAAAATGGTTTTGATAAATAATGTATGTAAAGTACTTTTCTGAATATACTTTTGTGAGGACTCTGATTCCGACTCTAACTCCGCAAATGGGGCGGAAATTCAGGCTCAGAAAAAAAAAGACCGACTGTACAGACGATTTTTTGTTTATTTATTTACTGTGTCCCCGCTTAATTGTGTAACGCATAAACGAATACCCAGCTTATACGAATGAAATATCTCGGAACCGATGCCATAGACGTAATGTTAAAGACCCCCACTTAATCGACTACCCCGTTTAATCGAGTAATATTTCTTGGAACCGACAGTATTTGTTTTATTTTATTTATTTTATTATTATTATTACTTTTTTTTTTTTTTTGGAGCATACTTTTTTTGTAACAAATTTGTTTCATTTACGAGCGCATTTTATTCTTTTTAACAACTGGCAACGGATTAAAAATGAAATTCGAGACATTTTATTAACGAACGAGCTTTTTTTCCCTTCTGCCTTGAATAAAATGTGTTTTGATGTTCTTTGTATTTTTTTAGTACTGTCGTCCCCGCTTAATCGGGTAACGGATAAACGAATACCCCGCTTCTACCAATAAAATATCTCAGAACGGATGCCATATACCTAATGTTAAAGATCCCCGCTTAATCGAATACCCCGTTTAATCGCATAATATTTCTTGGAACGAACAGTATTCGTTTAAGCGGGGCCGACAGTACTTAGATTTGTTATTGTTTTTTTTTTTCTTTTGAAAACGATTGAGGAATTTTTCTGCGGAAGAACTGTAACAGTTACATTTTTTATAAGGTGCACGAAACTTTATTTATTCGTTGTTTTACTTTTTCCGTGTCTATTTCATCTGATGAGAGGGGTATATTTTGCTTTAAAAAATCAGCTTTAAGTACTAAAAAGGTATGTTTGACATAATTTTCAGTCTCAGATAATCAAGAGAATATTGATCAGATGCTAGAATACCGATGTCGATGTACGGGAAAGTAGGCGCGTTTAGTTCTTGACAGAACTTCTTGTTGAATCTCGGATTTCTGTTATGAGCTAGTTTTTGATTTTCAAATTTTTCTGAAAGGTCCGTTTTTCAGTTACTGCATTTTGTGAAGGGTCGGTTTTAGAGTTTCTGAATTTTGTGAAAGCTTTCACAAAATTCAGAAAAGGTCCGTTAACGGACCCAATTTCTGGCTAGATCAACCCCTGTCTTAAATAAAAAATATTAGATACCCCTGAATAAACTTATTAAAAATATATCGTTACAATTAATCAATGTATTTAAAGTTATTAAATTCAATAAATTCTAAAATATATATTTAGCACTTAGAGTAAAAAAGAGTGGCCACTATTTCAAAAAAAAAAAAAAAAAAAATGGCAACCAATGAAGTTGTCTTTACCGGCAACTAGTGACTAAATAATTTTCCCAGTTTGTTCTTTCCGAAATCGTTACGGAAAATTTAATTTCAAATTAAATCAAATATTTCCTCAATGGCATGTCGGCTAAGCTTTTACCTTTTATTTGTTTCAGTCAATTATTGCTCTTAAAAATTTTTCAAAACTGCAATTTTTTTTTTTTTCAAGAACGTTTCCTTTTTCTACACGAAAATCTCGTAAGATAAAATATTCAGAAGAAGTGACAGCGTAAAAGAAAAATGAAGCAAGCGTCAAGTCAATGGAATTTCCTTTAGGAAACTAGAAATAAAAGTCGTCACACTACCCCAAAGAAAAAGCTTTTATTTTGGCGCCTTTGAGTTACTTTTAAAAGTTGTCCTTTCATGTACTTATTGAATGCATTCTTTCATAGCTGCATTCTGTAATACACGAAGGTCGTTCCGAACAATTAAGTAAACATTGTTTTAATTATGTTGCTGTTGAGTGAAGTGTTTGTGTAAGTTCTCTCGAGGTTTAAAAAAGAAAAAGAAAGTCTTCGTTTTAAACGATATACAGAGCTTCATACTAAATAAAATTTCGTTCGTTCTAAGTTGTTTTATTTCAGAATACGGCTGCGATTTCAAATCAATATCTCCTGAATATATTTTGACTAACGCTAAGCTTGAATTTCTCATTGAAAATTTGTAATTTGCAATCACCAAACTGCTGGAAGGATGAACGAAAAATGTATCATGCTAAAACTAGTACATTAACTAATTTAGTGTTAGTGAAGCAGGCGACCTACCGTTCTAATTATGTCGTTTTTTATTGATTTCACCACGTAAACTATAAGTAAAAAACAATCACTTTTAATTGCGCTGTCTAGTGACTAGAGCAGCATACTATCTGCTACACCCTAATACTACCATTAATTTACAGTAAACTGCGTTTTAATTGTTGAATAAATGAAAAAAAAAACAGATCGACTGCTCTTTAGTTGAAAAAAAAAAATTAAATTTTTTTTTACTGCTTCTTTTTGGTGAGTCTCCCCCAACCTCCGATTCCAATTCAAGTTCCCCAAAATATTTTTTCCCCAATCGCAACACTGCATATACAATGCACATGCATCTGTTTACTCTTCTGATCTATTTTTGCTGTTATTCACGTTATTGAGTGTCAAAAAGAACAAAAGTAACACTTTCGATAGTTTTTATTGTGTTATATGTAAATATCCCGATCTTGTGTTCATATTAGACTTTAAAAAAGCAAGGCAGAAACTTACAAAGACACCAACTATGGGTACTAATGCTACTCATAAAAGCAAGAGCTAATTTTTGACAGAATCTCACCTATTTTTTTCACTGAACACATTTTCAAAATAGCCTTAGTCAAGGCGCTTCAAAATTTATGACGCTCGTGGGGGGAAAAATATGTTGTAGTTTCTTAACCTTAGTTGCTTCACACCTCCCGATCTTTTTTCCTCTACTTCACTTCAAATCTTCGTAAATCGCGATGGCGCAAAAAGTTACGAAAAAGCCTCTTTGGGGGAACCTGCACTGGCAACAAGTTCTCGTTGCCCTTGACAACTACTGACAGTCGAACATCAAAGAGCTTAATGGAGAGATAACATTTTTATTTTCTGAACAAATGGATGTGTTTGCCAGATTTTTTTTCTTTGTAATTACTGGAAGGCTAATGTTTGAGCTTCATCAATAAAATTAAATTCAAAATTGCACTGCAAAATTTTTTAAAAGTTTTTCTTCTTCGTGGTACAGCTCTTTGAAATTTTGTTTCTTTTAGCGGCAAGTTGAAATGCGCAAAAATATATTTTTGAAAAAAGAAAAATGTCTCTGAGTTCTATATTTTGGTTATTAAAAGCGTAAAATTTTTACTTCAGGAGAAAAGTTAAATTCAAGATTGCACTGCACATTTTTTTTTTTGAAAACTTTTAGTGCTTTTTTGAAGTTAAGTTTGTTTTAGCTGTTAAAGTGCAATGCATAAATATATATTTTATTTGAAATACATCCTTAGCAGGTCGCAAATTTGCGATGAAAATTGCGTACACGAGTTTTTAAAGTTGGAAAAGAATCATTTTTTCAACGACTGAAGATGAATGGAGATTTATGTGGGGTAGAGCGACCAGTGAATGAACAATTAAGCGAATTTTCTATTTCAAAAATTCATAGCGTCGTTAATTGTAGCATTTACCACATGACGGTAAAAACTTTTAGATGACATATATAATTATTTTTAAAAAACTGGGAGAGCTTTTCTTTTTCTGCATCAGGTTTAAAAGGGGATTAAAACGAAAATAATTGTTGCAGTTTTTTTTTATTCAATGTTTTTCTCTTAATTTGAGCACAATTAGATTGTCTTTCATCTTTTGCAAACTTAAATTGATTTTGTTCTTACAGAGAGATTAAAAGAGAAAGAACTAATCGCAAATAATTAAATCATTGTTTAAAAAAACTAAAAAATACGCTTTTAGAGTTAATCAAAATCTAAAGCTTTAAACCATGATGTATTATAAGTTTACATGGAACTTATATAATACATCAACATGTAATATAGTTTACCCTTTAGTATTAATAAGAGTATTGAATATACTGCTTTTATATTTGCAAAGAACGTGAATTTTATCTTATTATTCAGAGTTACATACATACGTACAAAGACAAACCCACATGTGAATCGTGAAACTAATGAAAGCGTACAAATAACTAAAACACTTATAATACATCAACAAGTAATAATATAGTGTAGCCTTTAGCATTCATTATTGTGTTAAATATATTACTTTTATATTTGTAATGAACGTGAATTTTATCTTTTATTCAGAATTACATACATACAAACAAACCCACATAATAAACAAACTAATAAAAGAGTATTAAAAAGTGCCGGAACTCAGTGAATGAACACCTATACACGGGTAGGTCTACCCTATATGTATGGAAAAAAAAAAGAAAAAAAAACCTGTTTTGAACAGGATTTTTGCCTCCGGCTCGATCATTGGCTATTCCTAACTGAGGAGCCCATAATAAGGGCGAAACTGCAGTCTTAGGATGCTATGATCGAGCTGTGGGTGCATTTGCTACAGGGCCATTTCACAGTATTTGGATGTTGCGGACTCTACATTTCACAAAGATCAAACATCAATATTTACAATATAAAGATCTAAAAGTTAATTCTTTTTTTGCTAGTGTAGAAGTACTACCAACACACAAACTCAAAATAAAAGGAAGTGCTAATTCAACTGTAAATTAATTAGTTATGGCAAAAAAAGTGTTGTGTTGCGGACTCTACACACAAAAGTACAACTTAAAAATTATCAAGATTAAGTGCTAATCCCTCTGAATCTATTTATCCCATAATATCAATGCTGTTTTTTTTTTTAAACACTGATACACTATAGATGCTTGGAGTACAAAAATTTAATTTTTAAAATGAAAAATTGAAAAAATATAGGAAAAAAACTTCACATACACAGTAAAATGCTTTGTGTTGCGGACTCTACAAAATGTACCAATTGACTTTTGCCATAACATTTTTAATTTAAATTGGTTTTACTAGGAAAAAATAATGAAAGATTTTTAGATTTACATTTGTTTTACAAGAAAAAACAAGTTATTAAAGATTTAGAAATAATCTTTTTACAAGAAAAAAAATTGAAGTCTTTCAATAAGAGAAGAAATACTGTTTGCTATTTCTTTACTGTAAGCAAAAAATCTACCAGAGTCGATGGGTGCTGGATCTCCTGGAAGTTTCATAAAGTATTCCATGGCAGGAATTGTTTCCTTTTCTTGTTTTGTTTGAATTTGTTGCTACCTACCGGCTGAAACACAAATTTAACTTCAATAGATTTCTTTAAATCTTCATTAGCTATTTCTCCTCTCCACCATTGGTCATTAAATATGACAGCAATCCATTCACCTTTCTGAAGAGACTGCTTGTGGTGTGATAAAGTGATTTTATCTTGATTCAGCTCCTTATTTAGTAAAGACATGTCAACTTGTTTCGAGTCCGCATATGCAGAGTTAACACTGCATATCACTTTTTGCTCATGAATTCTAAAGTGGTACATTTTCCTAGTTTGCGGAGTGCCCTCACATTAGTTATATCTCTGCTTGACATTCTGCTCACCCCCCCCCCAAAAAAAACTATAATAATAAATAAAAGCAAAAAGAAAGTGAAAACACACACAAACATTCAAATAAATAAATAGCTAAAGTTAAGTGTAGAGTCCAGCACATGTAGAGTCCAGCACACTTTTTAAACTGCCATTAATATAATTTTTTAAAGATTTATATGCAATTTTTTTGCATAATTATGTTAAATGGTGTATAAAATTAGAAAATAAAAATAATTATTGAGCTGTGTTTATTAAGAGCCACAAAAACAAAACTTTTTTATGTTTTTTTGTGCTGGACTCTACAGGTACATATTTCTGAATCCCCAACACAAACAAAAGTTTATATTTGAAACTGAAAAAGTATGCAAGTGACTACATACTCTTTCTATTTTCCCATTTCAAGCAAAAAATTGATTGTAAAATGGTTCATTTGTCATATATGGAAGATTTTATGAAATTTTTAGCTGTAGAGTCCGCAACATGACTTTTGCTAATTTTCAGATTAAATACTGAATATCTCTATAAATATCCAAATAAATTCAAAACAGTCAACATATTCTCATAATTTAAACATTTAACTTCAGATATCTATTGCAAAAAATTATACCCAATGAGTTTTGTTGCGGACACTTTTTGGACAAAATACTGTGAAATGGCCCTACAATCAAGTTACTATTTTAAAATATTTATCAAACTTATCATACCCAGAATTCCAATCGAGAGAGACAAAATACTTGAAATAAATACTGCTGCAGATTGATTAGAAATTCCTTCGTTGTTTAATGTCCTTTATTTTTTTTTTGCTTTATTTATTTTTTTGTCTTAATTTATCAATGCCTTGTTTGTGTCTTTTTTTCCCGCTAATCACTTTCTACTGATACAGATTAAATTCGGTTTTGTTTTTCTATTGTGTGTCCTGTGTTCCATTTTTTGTTTCGCGTTTCGTTTCAACGAAACATTATTCTTTGCTAACGTTATCGTTCGAACAAACTAAACATCGCCCAAAACGTTGGGTATTAATTTACAGAACCGGAACCGGAAGTACATTGGTCCTCCCTTTGCAGACGATCAAGTGGAGCAAAATAACAATGCTTCTTTTATGACAATAGCACTTTTCTGCCAACTGCTGGATTAATCCGATACAGTCATGGATAAATATTCGATTAAGTTTATTCGTTTATCGTTTTCTATTCCAAACATAATATTTTCTTTATCGTTTCGTGGACTTTTGTTCGTTGTGATAGTTATGTTGACGGATATTTATTTTTATTTTCGCGAATGGTTTCGTTTCGCATGTAATAATTTCAAGATTTTAGGTGTAAAGAAATTGTTTGAAAATCTGTTCTATTTTCTAAATTGTATTTTTCTCGTTCGTAACCTACTTAATGGAATGGATTTCAGGTTGAATAGTGATAGAGGGGTTGATATTCATTCTTCGGTTTTGTATAATGCACTAAGTTAATATAGTTGTTTTTGTCACTTCGCATGGGTCATTTGTTTTGTTCTGTTGGTAGAGTATCTTGGAAACTGATTTTTCTTAATTTAAACATCCCTGTATTCTTTGCTTGTTTTGACTGTTACTTTTACCACCTTGAAATCTGAGTAAATAGCATGCTTCAGTATTAGTGTAGAGGGGATCAACCGTTGTAATTATCAAGTTGCTCAATAGATGGCGAAAGTGAACTCAATTCTTCTTTATATGCAGAGGAGCGATTCCATACCAAATCACCGAATGGGGGTCGCACGACCGACTTGGATTTTTTTTTAATTTGGTACACAGATTGATGGTATAGAGGTATGAAAAAGCCCAAAAGGAAAGTTACCTGCTCCACTTATTTTCTGAGATACATGCCCTCAAAGTTTGTCCGCCAGGTCAAAATACTAAAAAAGTGATGTTATTTAATCATTTTTTATAAAAAATCGTACTTATGCAAAATAAAAGTGTTAGATATCTATGGAAACTAGTTACTCCAGGCATTCTGAAAAAAAATACTAGAACGTTCATAATGAAAATTGCCAAGGTACAGGGCTCTTTGAAGTTGTCACCACAAAAACTTGATTTTGCAGATTTTGCTAAAATTCAGGCATTTATTACAAAAAAAGGCAAACAAAACCAAAGGTTTTCTCACTTTCTGGTAGTGTACAGGTCCTCCCTGTAAATTGCTACGCAATAAATTTTTTGGGTTTCTCACTCCTTCTTGGAAATATTTTAGCTTAAAGATAAGCCGTAAGGCAAAAAATGCGTTTTTGGCCATCTTGGCAGCCATTTTTCTCATAAAGGGGGAGCAGTAGAAACTTTAATTTTTTTTTTAAACAAGCCACTGATATGTTAGCTATTCACAGGAAAAGAGTTTACTTTTGGTTATTTCTCCCATTAAGAGATATCCTGCTGACAGTATATGCATGTTTTTCGCGACGACCATATGCTTTTGTTCCCCCTCTCATGGACTTAAAATTAATTAAACCAAAAAATAATGATATATTTATTATTAGCTGTATTATCTACCCAATATGTCATGAAATTTAATTTATTAAATCATTGAACAATAAATTAGATAATTGATGAAAACAAGAAAAAGTATTTCTCTGATGCCTGAGCATTATGCATTCATAATTATAAAGCACTAAATACTTTCTTGAGAAATTAATTAACATAAATGAGCTCTAAATATTTATATTATAAGCAATACCCAATCTTGTGATTGGGATACTCCTGTTTTTAATTGAAGAATTTCTTGAATATCACATGAATATCAGGAAAATAAATGAGGTCTTTTCGTTTGATGTAGGATATTTTATGACAAATTTCATTTGATGGGCTACTAACTGAGCATGGTGATAAAGAGCTATTAATTTCAGCATCGAATTCCATTTTACCTTATTAACAGTTAAATATTTACAAAATAATTAAATAAATAATTTAATATAAAGCCATGCTTGAAGAATTAAAATTAGTGCAACTAATTTATTCCCATACTGATCTTTACAAAATTGACATGCGTTGAGCACTGATAAGAACTGACAAGAAAAAGTTTACTCACTAAAATATTAGTTCACAGATACTATAAAGCATACATTCTATTTTCCACAAAATAATACTGCAACAAAGAACAAGGGTATCCTCCTGTTTATAGCCATCAATCAGGAACATCCAATCACAAGATTGGGTATTGCCTATGAGATAAATATTCGAAGCTCCTTTATTTTAATTGATTTTTCAAGAAATTCTTTAGTACCTACCCCTTTATACCCTTGTTCTTTGTTGCAGTATTATTTTGTAGAAAATAGAATGTACGCTTTATAGTATCTGTGAACTAGTATTTTAGTGAGTAAACTTATTCTTGTCAGTTCTTATCAGTGCTCAACACATGTCAGTTTTGTAAAGATCAGTATGGGAATAAATTAGTTGCACTAATTTTAATTCTTCAAGCATGGCTTTATATTAAATTATTTATTTAATTATTTTATAAATATTTAACTGTTAATAAGGTAAAATGGAATTCGATGCTGAAATTAATAGCTCTTTATCACCATGCTCAGTTAGTAGCCCATCAAATGAAATTTGTCATAAAGTATCCTACATCAAACGAAAAGACCTCATTTATTTTCCTGATATTCATGTGATATTCAAGAAATTCTTCAATTAAAAACAGGAGTATCCCAATCACAAGATTGGGTATTGCTTATAATATAAATATTTAGAGCTCATTTATGTTAATTAATTTCTCAAGAAAGTATTTAGTGCTTTATAATTATGAATGCATAATGCTCAGGCATCAGAGAAATACTTTTTCTTGTTTTCATCAATTATCTAATTTATTGTTCAATGATTTAATAAATTAAATTTCATGACATATTGGGTAGATAATACAGCTAATAATAAATATATCATTATTTTTTGGTTTAATTAATTTTAAGTCCATGAGAGGGGGAACAAAAGCATATGGTCGTCGCGAAAAACATGCATATACTGTCAGCAGGATATCTCTTAATGGAGAAATAACCAAAAGTAAACTCTTTTCCTGTGAATAGCTAACATATCAGTGGCTTGTTTAAAAAAAAATTAAAGTTTCTACTGCTCCCCCTTTATGAGAAAAATGGCTGCCAAGATGGCCAAAAACGCATTTTTTGCCTTACGGCTTATTTTTAAGCTAAAATATTTCCAAGAAGGAGTGAGAAACCCAAAAAATTTATTGCGTAGCAATTTACAGGGAGGACCTGTACACTACCAGAAAGTGAGAAAACCTTTGGTTTTGTTTGCCTTTTTTTGTAATAAATGCCTGAATTTTAGCAAAATCTGCAAAATCAAGTTTTTGTGGTGACAACTTCAAAGAGCCCTGTACCTTGGCAATTTTCATTATGAACGTTCTAGTATTTTTTTTCAGAATGCCTGGAGTAACTAGTTTCCATAGATATCTAACACTTTTATTTTGCATGAGTACGATTTTTTATAAAAAATGATTAAATAACATCACTTTTTTAGTATTTTGACGTGGCGGACAAACTTTGAGGGCATGTATCTCAGAAAATAAGTGGAGCAGGTAATTTTCCTTTTGGGCTTTTTCATACCTCTATACCATCAATCTGTGTACCAAATTAAAAAAAAATCCGAGTCGGTCGTGCGACCAACTTTTTTTTTTTTCGGTGATTTGGTATGGAATCGCTCAGAGTTTAAGTAGCGCTGTCTGTTGGGTCACTAGATAACTACATCGGTCAGAGATATTTGTCTATGCCTCGAAAAAAAATTCCACGCATTTAAAATCGGATATATGCGTTAAAAACCTTGTCAAACGTATTTTAACGTCTTTATTTTAAATAAAAATTTAGTATCTTGGAAAATGAAAAAAAAAAAAAAAAAAATCTTCTACATGTAGTAGATAGAAGAAAGAATTTTGTGAATATTTTCGAATTTCGACGAATTTACTCGTTTTTGAGGAGTGCTGAATCCATTTTGACCATTTTTTAAACACAAAACTTACGGTCTTTATTATTTCTGTTTGTTTCATTCCAGCAAAGTAAACTTCATTCCCTCAAAAAATGTCCAGGTGTGAATACACCTGGACATTTTTTGAAGGAATGAAGTATTCTTACGCCTGGACAAAAACTATGTTGCTATTGTTATTGTCGTCGTCTTGTGCTAGCTAAGCTGGCAATTAGCATAATTTATGAATTTTTTTAGATTTCTTTTAAAGTGAAAAATATTGCATGTTGAAAGGTGATAAATTCCTATGCACTAGTAAACTTTCTTACGATGATTATGATGAATAAAATGTCGCAATAAAATAATTTTCTCAAAAAAATAAATTAGCGAACGCCATTATGAAAATTAAATGAACAATTAAAATTAATTGTTTATTGTTTCAAATTTCGTAAATTATAATTTTTTTTTGTTTGTATGTCCTGGATTATGCACTGACTTTGAATAGAGACAGCAAAAGCACTAATTTTCGCGATTTTCGCAATCCCGTCTCTTTTGCGAAATGTTTCAATTTTATATTTGAAATCAACATTCAGCTAAATTCATGAAAAATTCACGAAATTATCAGATTGCAAAATCGCAGGTATTTCCATGTTCACGAAAGCAAGTGCTTTTACAGTATCAAAAATTATTTTTCTCCTTCACCAGATAGAAATCTCTTTTGTGCAGAGGATTCCGCGAATTTATCAGTCCACCATCAAGTGCAATTTCAACTGGTGTAGTAGTTATGACCGTAGTAATAAATTGCTTTCAGTTTTGCTTTGAGTAGCGAAACAAGGGAAGTACTAGGTGACCCGTGCGGAATTCCGCAAAAAAAAAAAAAAAAAAAAAAAAATGTAAAATCTTGTACGTTTGCACGACATCGCCATCAACTTTTCAAAGAGATCAAAGACACGTTCACTTTTACAACTACTACAAAAGTGATACCCTATATTAAAATCAAATACCCAAGGCTACTACTAAACTAAATGCTAACGTTATCGCAAAACTACCATAGTATTTTGAAACAATAAAAGTTACAATTAAGGTTTACCGAGCTAAGCCTTGGCTTGAAATGTCGCATTTAAAATTGATTTGAACAACAATGGTATAACGATTTTAACAGTTGAGCAAAAAATTTAACTTTTTCAAACTTCAATCGCTTATAAGTCGCTTAAACGTGGATTTTCGAGATTCTCGTCACGCGGCGCTAGCGGAGAAACGTTCTAAAGAACGCATTTTTTTTAATCTTTCGAATGAAATCAAAATGGAGACTATACGACAATTATTTCGCTAGATAGAGTCAATTTTGTGCCCAAAAATTGAAGTTCGAATAAAAAACGAACCGACACTTCTTAGAGGGTGGGTCTAATTTTCGTCAATAGCCCGCGGGATAAGCTTCAAAATTATAAATTTTCTTGCAATTCGATAAAGAAATGAGCGAGTTTCGACCGGGTATAGGATTCGGCTTAGAGAAATAATATATGGAGATTTGTTGAATGAAGTATTATTTTGCGAGTCAATAATGGATTGATAATCTATTTCCATCATTTATATCGTTTAGCAGTGTCATATCAACAACTTAGGTAATAGTGGTTGGCGCGAAAATTCGCTTATAAAATTCTTCGTTGCTTATCGCCTAAATTACCGTGACTAATGATTTCGACGATTCAGTGCTGACCACAAGCAATTGGTGATTAATGCATGTCACTTTAAAAGAGTATTGAAAAAATAAATATTTTCTAGGTTATTAGTCACTTGACTTAAATTCATGTTGGCACTTTAATTGTTGACATGCGATTTGACATCTTTGGCGATAAATGCTTCATGTATATCAAGATCTTTGTGCTAGAAAAGTAGATTAAGGTTTTTCAACATTTTATCGCACAAAATTGCAGATTGCTGCAGACGAGAGTTTCGAGGTTACCCCTTTTTAATACGCTTTTATTATGCAATACATCGCCAACTCGGTTATTTCCATCCATGGACTGCAGTTTCGTGCTTATTATGCACTCATCAGCATGGAATAAGAAAGTATCCGAGTTGCAGGCAAAAAATTCTCTTGTAGAGCAAAGGGAGCCCAAAATGATGCTGATGAGTGTATAACAAGCACGAAACTGCAGTCCATGGATGGAAATAACCGAGTTGGCGTTGTATTCCATGTTCCTGCATTAACCCGTGATTAGGGGCGGTTACTCACTGCTTTATACGCTTTTATTAGTTTAACATGTGTGTTTGTTTGTTTGTATGTATGTATGTATGTATGCAGTAGCGTACATAGACTAAGGTGCGCCCCCCAGCAAGATTTGTAAGTGCGCCCTCCACCCCCTATTAAAATGTAAAAAATATTTTCCCCGTGTAACCTTTAGTGCTATTTTTTTTAGATCGGGCGCCCTCAAACCTCTTGCGCCCCCCCGCGCCGCGGGGGTTGCTGGGGCGCTATGTACGCCACTGTATGTATGTATGTATGTATGTATGTAACTCTGAATAAAAGATAAAATTCACGTTCTTTGCGAAGATAAAAGCAATATATTTAATACTATTTTTAATACTAAAGGCTAGGGATGCACCGATTAATCGGCAGTACCGATTAATCGGCCATAATCGGCCACTTTGCCGATTATCAATAATCGGCAAAATCAGGCCGATTAATCGGCGGAAAAAATATTTTTCAAATATTATTCTTTAAAGTGTATCTTTACTAAGAAACTATGATGAATAATTTTATTACCAGTAATAATAATCCTAACAGTTGATATAAAGGTTTTTTTTAAATTAATTATCCTACTTTGAATAAATATACATAGACAATGTTGCAATATTTTTCATGTGGCGATAATTTTCTCTTAGCACAGTGCTTTTAGTTAACCTCTAATTTTCAAAGAATAAAAGTATTGAATTAAAGGCTACTAATTATTTAAATGTATGAATTAAAAGTACTCCTAAATTGGAGTGCTCACCACAGACTCCCCCTTTTTTTGAATTTTTATGTCCAAATAAAATAACTCTAACAATGTGTCAATACTATTGTTGACAATAATATGAAAATTGGTTCTAAGATTTTTGATAAAATATTGAAAGTCTTTTGGAAAATTGGAAAAAATCTTCTCTCGGAAATAAATATTACTTATTATTTCTAACTTCGAATTGTATAAGAGAGAAAAAACACTGATGGTAAAATTGAAAACAGTCATCCTCATCATTAATCGGCTCAGCCGATTAATCGACCGATTATCAACTGCCGATTAATCGGTAATCGGTAATCGGCCAATTTGCTTATCGGTGCATCCCTACTAAAGGCTAAACTATGTTCTCTAAAAGCGTATTTTTATTTTTTTAAACTATAATTTAAGTTATTTACAATGCAAAGAAGTGTGAGCATTAGGATGAAAAGTCATCCGAGAAAAACAAAATAGTGTAACAGAAGAGAGTTTTAATAGAAAAATTGGAGTTTTACAAAACAAAGAGGACAAAATGACACCTAGAGCAGAAACTAGAGCCTAATGGACTTATCTAATAAACATTTTTCGTTGATTCTTTGTTTAACGGCGCCTTATTAAACGACTTTTGCCAATTAGAGATGACTTTTCATTATCCCAGACTCTTAACTAGTTTTAGAAAAATTGTGTTTATAGACCCATTCTAAGGATGGTTTTTTGTGGTCCCGTAAAAGTAATTAAATAGATAATTAGCGGTATGTTTGACCCTTTATTTCGTTTTTGTGAGATTTTTTTTACACATTAAACCTTGTTTCCTGATTGTTTTATTCTTAGGGAACCTTTCAAAAAGTGGATAAAAGTCTTTAATTTTTATTCCCAGAAATAAGTACTAACTCCTAAAATACAGATTGGGATATAGTGCTGAAGAGTACAGCAGCATTTTCTTAAACTCAGAAAGAATAATTTTTTAAAATGATTTTTTTTTAAGTTGTTCAAATTACAAAAACGTTCAATTTTGTTTCGTGCAATTTTTAAAAAATATTTTGAGTTTTGGGTTGTGAGCTCCGGCGAAAAGTTTTTCACTAAGAAAAAAAAAATTAAGAGAACGATTTGTTTTTCGAATTGTATTCGTTTAAGCGAGCTGACAGTATTAATATAAAATACTCTTTGGTTATTTTCAACAATGAATTAACAATATTTCTTTGATTTATATAATTTTGACGTTGCAAACAGCATAGCTCGAAAAATCAATGTCGAAAATATCAAATATATCATGATATTTTCAAAATAAATAGCGGATACATATCAAGTGACATACTGTCTGATTTTCTCAGGTAAAACCTTCCGCGTATTTACGCATGCGTCAGGTCTTCTCTGATCTTGCCAAAATAGGGATGATAGGTAAGATAACAATAAGAGGAAGAACAATAGGAAGCATTTTAAGACGTATCAAACAACGTAGAACGATGCTAATTTCAAATGCATAGTTTAGTTGAATATTTTAAAAAGATAGCAAATGCAAGTTTGAAATTGAACACTTCGGAAAGTTCCCTCTCACAACGAATCACGCCTTTTTTAAGTTTAATGGTTTGCGAGTGCTAGGCGCGGCTTTCACGGACGGAGAGTGTCGATTGATATTTTTCGGCAAACCATGAGTTAACGTTCCTGAAATATTCAACTTTTTGCAGGAAATCTAAATATTTTCATTTATATCTTTAATGTTATTGTTTCTCCGCATAATGGAAGCAAACTTGGATCGAATTTGGAAACCGTTCTTACCACAGACAATACCGATCTATTCGCGAAAAGAACTATATTTATCGTCTGCGGGAGTTCAGTAATGAAAAAAGTCATCTGCCGCAGGAAATGTTACTAGACAATAAAAGAATACTCCCAGCAGTGACGTTCGTCCGAGAAAAAAAAAGAAAAAAAACTGGAGAGAAAAAATGGCGAAACGCAACAACCGTAACTATTGTAGATAATAAAGGGAATGGAAACGACAGCAGTGAACAAATAAAGAATAAAAACTAATTGGAGAGTTGCAACTGCTGTGGTCTTCCCAGATTTTTCACATTGACCTTGCCAGCAATGTATGCATACGTCATTGTGTACATTTCTCCTTTCATCTTCTTATCATTCTAAATCAAATTTCATATTGTACAATGTACAAAACACTTCTCCTGTCTTAACTTAGAATGGTATAAATCTAATACTGTCGTCCCCATTTGATCCTGTAACGGAAAAACGAATACTCCGCGCTTATACGAATAAATCTTCCCAGAACCGATGCCATAGACGCAATGTTAAAAATCCCCGCTTAAACGAATACCCCGTTTTATAGAATAATATTTATTGGAACCAACCGTATTCGTTTAAGCGGGGCCGATAATAGATCTTTTTATGGAACAAAGATGGTTTTTCTTCAAAAATGGAACTCGCGTGTTCGAAATTAAATAATATTTACACGCATGTATTTACAACAAAAAACGGAAGGAGGATTTTGAAAATTCCTAAATATGCGTATCTTAAAATTTTTCTTATGTTATGTTCATGTCAGTTTTTAATTAATGTCTCAACAAATTTATTATGGAGCTCTAAAACAAACTTAGGGCGGAATTCAAGTAAAACACGGACGATCGCAACTCACCAGTGCAATCGCAAATTCCCAAATTTGGATTCAAGTGAAACGTTACAATCGCTACGAGATGCGATTCTATCGTAATTCGACTTTCAGTAGCGATTGCAATTTTGGTCTATTGCGATCGCCTCGAAGCGATTGCAATGGTGTTTCACTTGAATTCGGTAATTAATACCACATTAGCCTTAGGATTGTCCCAAACAACGTAATTGTTGCGAAAGTATTATTTCAATCGTATGTGGTCCACTTAGAATATGGAAGGGTACCATCAAGGCAGGAATTCAAGTAAAACAAGGACGATCGCAACTCACCAATGCAATCGCAAATTCCCAAATTTTGATATGTTGCAATCTCTACGAGATGAGATTCTAATGTAATTCGACTTCCAGTAGCGATTGCAATTTGCGATCGCCTCGAAGCGATTGCAATGGTGTTTCACTTGAATTCCTGCCCAAGTGTTTCTTTATAGTGAAAAGACACATCACCATTGCTTGAGATTGCTTGAGATTGTTGGGGAATTTTTTTTTTCTGTTTTTAAATTTTATTCAATAAAACACTTCAGCTGTCTGCGTAATTTTTCATATTTTAACCAGGGTTGGGTTTTTGACGTCAAAAACCAGTTTTTGACATGACAAGTCGAAAACCTGTCGAAAACCCGTCGAAAACCTGTCAAAAACGTCGAAAACCTGTCGAAAACGTCGAAAACCTGTCGAAAACTCAAATACAATGGTTATTGAGATTTTTTATAAACATATAAGGTTTCTCATCCTGAAAAATATTAAGTAAAAATTTATACATCTTATCAATCAAGTTTAATAAACATTAAATTAATAAATTTAATGAAAATTATTTCTAATTCTTTTAAACTAACTTGTTTTGCCGTGAAAAAAGTTAAATATTAAAACTTAAATCCAGCTTTTAAAGCAGTTTTGTTTAAATGTTTATATAACTATCAATTAGTTATCTTATCAATCAAGTTTAATAAAAATTAAATTAATAAATTTAATGAGAATTAATTCACATTCTTTTAAATTAACTTGTTATGCCGTGAAAAAAAGTTACAAATATTAAAACTTAAATCCAGTTTTTAAAGAAGTTTTGTTTAAATATTTAAAAACTATCAATTAGTTATCTTATCCGTCAAGTTTAATAAAAATTAAATTAATAAATTTAATGAAAATTAATTCTCATTCTTTGAAATTAACTTGTTATGTCATAGTAGAAAGGTCAAAAAAAAAGCAACATCTCTGCCGAATTTGTACAGCTGATGGTACAATTACTTTCCAGCCCATGTAGCTCAGCGTCTATCAAGAGAATCTTCTCGAGTTTTGGACTCTCTCATACATTCTGAACTCAGAAATACACTTGGCGTCCAAAAACCATCAAAACTGGTCTTAGATTGGGACTAAATACCTTAAGTAACTGTTAACTTAAGATGGTTTATTTTATGCATGTAAGTGTACAAATAATACCAGGCAAATGTGCACTATGCAATTTCTGCTTTCTAAAATTTATAAATTGTAATTAGGTTTACGTTTTAATATACTGTTATTTATGATTAATTTTTATTCTATAATGATAATAGCTCATTCATTTATTTTATTTTCCACATGTAAGCATCTTGTAGTATCCCAATTGAAGGGCTCGGGTGTAAATAATGGTATCTGACAAATTCTAAAAATCGGACTATTTCAAATTAAAATTTAAAAAAATCACTTGTAAAAATTTATTAAGTAAACCCAAGACACACAGCACTTAATTAATGTACCCACTTCATTTTTAAAATAAAAAAACCTGTTACAGTAATTTCTTGAACCAATAAAGCCATATTCAAAAGCCATATGTTTGATTTTTTAAAATACTAGTTACCATTATTTACTTCTGAGCCCTTCAATTATGTTTAGGATTGCTTATTACACTTTATTTTAATAACCTAAAACTGCAAAAGTTTACTTCAGTGTCTGAAATCAGCAGGGTTGGCTTTTTCCCGTCCAAAACTTGTTTTTCCCATCCCACCGGGAAAAACTGGTAAATACCGGGAAAAACTGGTAAATACCGGACAAAACTGGTAAATACTAGGAAATGACAATAGGTAAACAATATACTGGATTTTTCTGTCTGATGTGTAAAACTGAAGCTAGAAATATATAGTTATTATACAAATTTTCATTAGGTTTAAAATTACTCTGCAGAAAGAAGACATAACAAAATAGGAATTATTGCAAAAAGCATAAAATTTGCTCATAAAGTTGTTTATAATGATTAATTTCCACAATTTT
Source organism: Uloborus plumipes (assembly GCA_038373865.1). Taxonomy (NCBI): domain Eukaryota; kingdom Metazoa; phylum Arthropoda; class Arachnida; order Araneae; family Uloboridae; genus Uloborus; species Uloborus plumipes. The sequence continues at coordinate 43,674 of JAXGGA010005478.1, forward strand.
TGGAACAAAATAAAATAAAATTATTTAACTTAAAAATATCAGTGTCATCAAGAGAAGCTATAAATAATTTGTGTTTAAATTTAAATAAAAATTTTATTACTTTTTACATTGACCTTTTAAACACAATTTTTTTTTACAATTTTGGTTTGGTGTAAGGTGTAATATTTACAAAATGTAAAGAACTCATTTCATATTTCAGCAAAATGAAATCTAGCTTTGATAAAGCAATGACCCCTGTCCATTTTTTGGTACACCTGATGAATTATATGTAAAGGTGAAAAGTTATCACAAGATCAGGAGGAAAATAATCGTGCACTTTGGTTGAGGAATTTAAGTAAAACTGGAATAGATGCAAAATTTCTCCAATTAATCGAACATCTTCAGGGATGTCCTGCATCATCAGCATCTCTGGGGCGTATTTTTTCTAATTTTTCTTTCATCCAAAACAAGATTAGAAATAGACTATATTTTGTTACATGATGCTAAAATCCAATGTGAAGAATACGAATACGATTGGTAAATGTTTGGGACTCTTTGTGGTATGTAAATATTCAAATAAATTCACTCCATTGTTCGATTTCGTAGATCTTCTTTTTTTTTTTTTTTAATCTTTCAAGCTATTTACTTAGAACTAAATTTTGACATTTTTAAAGATTGTTTTGAATTTATGTTTTAAATAATCAGTTTTTCCCATGTGGGAAAAACATAGTATTTCCCAGGACGGTAAATACCGGTTTTTACCATGGTATTTACCGGGGGTGGGAAAAACTTTGCCAACCCTGGAAATCAGAAATTGTAAAATTCATTTGAAAATGTATTTTGATTATCAATATCAAAATTAAACATGTTTTGGACAGAAATTTAGGTTTTTGACAATTACGTCAAAAACCATGTCAAAAAGGGGTTTTTGACATGACGGTAAAAACCACGGTTAAAACCGGATAAAACCTCCGACTGTCAAAAACTTGCCAACCCTGATTTTAACAGATCCGTGAACCAAAAGGCTTTAGGACTTTGGATTAAAACATGCTTTCGCATACTAGCTAACTCAAATAATTTTCTTCCAACAAACGAATTGTTGATGAGCTTTCCGTAGTACATGTAGATCCAAGTTCTAGTCCGGCGAAACATGAAGCAAATAAATCAAATCACTGAAGCGAAGTGTTACAAAATTAGCACTCAATCTGTCGCTCAAAGGCATCGAAAATAGAAAAAATTTCCAATTTTCTACGTGAGAAATTTCCGAGCTCGCACTCGTTTGATTCGATTAGTCATCCACGAACGCGACAGACGACATTGAAATTATGTATTCTATTGAGTCAGATGTTAACTGTGACCGTAGCTTCTTAAGCAATTCTCTGTTCTACGCCTGGATGGCAAATGTGTTTTGGATGAGTGCTTCGCTCACACAAAGGATTCCGTGCGTTCGTCGCCAATTGTATTGTTTTGTTTGTCTGGCTACTAAAATCGTTATTTGGGAAATTCCTTGATTTTAGCCTTGCCTGTACTCACAGAGGTTTGTCTGAATTACGCACACACTAAAACCATTCGTGTGCGAATTGAGAGATTTGCTTTTTCTTCGCTAACAGTTTTATTTTTTCCAACACGTTGTTCTGCTTTCTTCTTAGCACGTTTTTGGTAATTCAAGGTGCATAGTCATCTTTTTTGATCCGAAAATCTACAGGTTACTCTGATTATCCCCATAACATTCTTTGAAATATGAAAAACTGTTCTGAAAACCTCCCCCCCCCATTAAAAAACTAAAATGTTCTAAATCCTTAATTTTCCTCCAATTGTTCTTCTGGACATTTCACCAGCTCAAAATAATCGCAATGCTAACAACAGATGCTCTTAAAATAAATTTATTTAATACGTTGCTTTTCAACTAATATTTTCGGAGCTCATTCAACCGTTCTCTGTTTGTGCTTTAAACTTGTGTGGATTAGCACAAAAGAAGCGGTACCGCAGCAGGAGGAATACCCCGTTATAGATATCTAGTTGCTCAATAGGTAGTGTCACTTGAACTAAGTACAAAATAATTGGTGTCTGTTTCTCTAAAGCAGGCCCATCGCGAAAAAATCCGGCCGATTTTTTTTCAGAATTCACAGCGTATTAAAAGCATTTACTCTAGAAAAAAACAAAATAGTAACTAGAGGAGGCGGCTCAAGGTAAAATTAATTTCCTACTCTCTGCACTTTTCCCCTGATGGTTGTCATAGTTACGACGCTATGGACTTTTTCCCCACTTAACTTTTGCAACAATGGTTAAATGCAAACGGTTACAATTGCATTGTGCGTAAACTATTATTCTGTTGAAAAATCAACGTTAATAAAGCACAACGTTTCTCAGAAATTTTTGCTGTATTAATAAGTGACTAGATTTATTGGAGAACGTTGGGAAATAACCGAGACATGAGGATATAAACAAAAGCGTAAGCATAATTCGATAAACATAAAATAAATGAAATGCCTCAATAGCAGTGCATAAAAAAAGAGTAGAACTATTTTTTTCGCACGGTTCCCATGGAGACGACGCAAAATTTCTAAATTTGACGCCTTTTTTAAAGCAACCGAGTATAATCAATACTAAGTACGGAAATTGCCATTTTCCTTACTGGGTAATTTATTAAGAATTAGAAATTCATATTAACATTGCGACTTGAATTAATTATTTTCTTTCATGTCATTATAATGATTTTTTTGTCATACAATTTTTCGTTTGTTATAGTCTCTCTTGTATGTGTTGTGAAAGAATTTTGCTTAACCTGGAAGGCAATAATAAAAATATTGTACATTAAGCAGTGGATATTCATAGCATTTTTTGAACTAAGGTTAATTTAATTTATTCGATATTCAACTGTTGTCAGAAACCATCTGAGAATCATTTCATTCGACTTGTTTAAGTCTTCTGCTATTCAGTTGCTAGAATAAGGCCGAGTTGTTGTCATGGAGACATGGTGACGCCTTCCTGGAATGGGATACGTGAAGCAACGCCTTTAATTTACAAGCGATCAAGTTTCAAAATGGCGAACGAACGATTTTTATTGAAACAATATTAAATGAAAAAGGTTAACTGAAAACGTGTGTAAATAAAAAGGAGGAAAGTAGCTGGATCTTTTCTGATGAAAATAGACACTGAATTCTTTTGTATTTATTCTTGATGTCTTGCCGAGATCGTTTAATTAAAAACATTTCAAGAGTAGTAACATCAAGAATTTACTAGATAGGATTACTTCAAAAGTAAATACTTTATCTAGGATTTCCTTTGAAATAGCATTATTTTCAATTAGCAAGTAAAATCTTCATTTCCGGGGTGGATTTCAAAGTAAGAACTTGGCTTTCACTTGATGCAAATGATTTAATTAAAAACCTGTATGAATCGGAAAACATTGTATTTTGAGATTGAAGGGCTTCTGTTTCATCAACAGAACAATCTTTTGTGAGCGAAATATTTTTCAGTCTACTATACTACACTGCAACGTTTCTCAACAAAAACATCGTGACGTCAACGTGACGTTAGCCTATGAAAAACGAGCTAGATAAAAAGTCACAGCCTACTTGTCGAATTAGAAGAGATCGCTGACTGCTTGTGAGCTCTTATTGGCTCCTCCCGTTGTGACGTTCAGTGTCAAGTTAAGTTGCCGTCTAGTATAGACGAATTATTTTCTATCAAATTAATAATAATTATTTAAAAGAAAGTACGAATAAAACATATTTAATGAAAACGAAATTGAATCGAATTTTCCATCGTGAAGAAATTCCCGAAAGTAATCATCTAAATTAATAAATATTCTATACTTTTATAGTATTTATATTTTACTCATATGTCCTTAAATTTGTTTAATGTAAAAGAGTGTCTTTTTACGTAAAGCGACAAAAAATGCAGTGTCTCGTGTTGTATTGTTGAAGGTCAATAGTATTTTCTTGAGAAAATAAACGCGTCTGTATCTGTTGTTTCGAAAATTCGCATAATTTCTTCAGACGATCTACCGCTCATCTATCTGGATACCCAATGCATGGCGTTACTTGAACTATATTTAAAAAAGTGCAATTGGTTTCAGTAGCGCAATCTATTGAGTTATTCGATAACTAAGTGGACAGCTCGTCTGACACTGCCCTAATACTGAAAGATATTATCGAGACTTATTTTATCTAACTTTCGAAAAGTAATTATTTTTCAAACTTTCTCTAAATAGTCTCTCTCTCGTTTCCCTTTACTTTCCAAAATTTATTCTTGAAGTAGTCATTCAGACTAACTTTTTACGGATATTTTTAGGAAGCTTTAAGTCAATTGGGACTTTGCGTTGACGAGACTTTTTTTGCTCAAATGGCGCCTTAAATTTTATGACATTCGTCTTTGAAATTGTTTAAAAGACTTTATTTTTCGTACCATATGGGTATGAAATGTGATTTCTCAAAATGATCTTCCAAGATACATTACACAATCTCTATTGACGGAAGATACAGTTAGTTTAAAAACGAGTGTTACATTAATTAGACCCGGGAAAGATTTTTCTCATCAAAACCGCTGCTTTTCAGTTCCTTTTTATTTATTTCTTATTTATTGAAACCAGTTTTTTTTTGAATTTGTTGCAACCTGCCTGGAAAAAACCGGCTCAAAAAGAATTTATGGAATATGAGATAAATGTGTGTAATGTTGAACTTGGTTTAATCCCTCATAATTCCAATTCGGGAGAAGCTTAAGGTTCGCCATTGTTATGGTATCTGATAAAGCTTCGGAGAGTCACAAAATATGATTTGTGGTTCACAATCCTACAAGCAAGTTTTCTGTCAAGGTTCTTGCTTCTGTGAATATGAGTTATTTTTATAAAATTATTTTCTTTAGTGCTTACTAGAAAAGCTATGAAAATTTTAACAAATGGATTATCCTAAAATCGGGAGTAGAGACGTATAAAAACATCTTTGTGTTTTTGTAATGTTTAATTTGTTCTAATTGCATCTGTGACCTATATTTTTATTATCAGCTGAAATGTAGTCCCGCTACTGTAAATTATTTTTTTAAAGTGTGCGATATAGATTTTTGAATAAAGAAACTGATAAATATGAGTTCTTTGTAGCTACTTATGTGAAAAATTGCATTTTTTAAATCGTAAAGTTTCTAAAAGATTCAATTTGTTTGTTGATAAAATTACAGAAACAATACAAAATACAAAGTAAGGGTCCACAGAAATGCATTATTGGACCATTCCACCGAAAATGGTAATTTTGTCCCGAACGTAATGCTTCATATATTTCATTAAAAAAACATTACAAAAGGAAATGAACAAAATTTTGGTCCGTCCATGAAAACCGCGCCTAGCACTCGCGAACCGTTCCACTTAAAAAAGGGGTGATGGGTTGTGAGTGGGAACTTTCCGAAGTTTTTAATTTTCAACTTGCATTTGCTATCCTTTTAAAGTATTCAACTAAACTAAGTATTTGAAATTAGCATCGTTCTAACGTTGTTTGATACGGCTCAAAATGATTCTTGTTATTCTTCCCTTATTGTTATCTTACCTTTCACCCCTATTTTGGTAAGATCAGAGAAGACCTGACGCAAACGTAAACACGCAGATGGTTTTACATAAGAAAATAAGACAGTATATGTTATTTGTAAAGAAAAAAAATTCTATTACTTTTTAATGAAATACATAAACCTTCACGTTCAGGGCAAAATGGTTATCTTTTCGTGGAACAGCTTTTTTCAGTTTTTTTTAATGGTTTAAATTATTATTTTTCATCAAACTAGATATGTTTCATTCACATTGGAACCATAGCTTTCAAAATTTACTATTGGTTTTGTCATTGCTTAATGGATAGAGCAAAAAATTAAACTAATTCATAAAGCCCTTTTTGACAGGTTGCCTACAGATGTCCCTCATGTGACGCATACAACTAAATTCGTTTTAATTAACAAAAATCTTGGATAAAAATATACACTGCAAAAAAAGGCTGTTATTTTTATAGTATAATACTGGCAGCAGAGGTTACAGTTTAAAACAGTAAAAGCACAGTAATGTACTGTAAAACTAGCTATTTTACAGTTTATTACTGTAAAACTAGCAATTTTGCCATAAAATTTGCTGTGTATTATAGGGGCGGATACAAGGGAGGGGCGATGGAGGCGACCGCCCATCCCTTGTGGGATTCCCCACTGACAAATTTTCAACAATAAATTTCAAAACATAGATCCGCCCTTGGTGTATTATATATGTAAAAAAAAAAAAAACAGTATACTACTGGCAGCAGAGTTTCCAGATAAAAACTATAAACTGCTGCACTGTAATAAACTGTGAAACTAGCAATTTTACAGTTTTTTTTTCTGTAAACTAGCAATTTTAGTTTATTACTATAAACTAGCGATTGTACAGTTTACTATTGTAAAATTAGCAATTTCACAGTTTATTATTGTAAAATTACTGTAAAATTAGCTGTATTGTACTGTAAAAACAACATCTATTTTTTACAGTGTAACTGTGTCAGGAGTATCGTTGCATCAAATGCAAAGATTAAGAAATGTGTTTACTCCTCTTTTTAGTAAAATATTAGGATCTAGAGCAAAATGCTGGAAAAATTATTGCGTCTGGTTTTTCCGCACATGTCGGTCGAATGGCCCTATTACGCTACTGTCCGTCCTTGAATACCGCGCCTACCACTCTCGAACCATTCCACTTAAAAAGGGAGTGATTGGGTGTGAGTGGGGACTTTCCGAAGTTTTCAACTTCTAACTTGCATTTTTGCTATCCTTATGGCATATTCAACTAAACTATGTATTTGAAATCAGCATCTTTCTACGTTGTTTGATACGGCTCAAAATGCTTCTTGTTATTATGCCTCTGCCTTATTGTTATCTTACCTATCACCCCTATTTTGGTAAGATCAGAAAAGACCGGACGCATGCGTACATAAGCGGAAGATTTTACCTAAGAAAATCAGACTGTTAATGGTATATTTTTTAAACAATATGCATAGGTAAATGGCGGTCAGGATTAAGCGAAGTTCGGTTCAATAGGGTTCCAGGCAAATGAGGGTTTACTGTATTTTAATTTTGCTCTCTGCAAAGGACTTTTGAGGGTTTTTAAGCGTTTTTTAACGCACTTAGGCCTCTAAAAAATGTAGCAATAGAAATGTCACGCTGTAATGTCACATTGTAATTATCTTGAATGATCGCCTGCCTGAAACATGCCCTTGTTAGATGGCATTCCTCTTGAGGTCGCACATCTTGAAATCCTCTGAAAAGTCTTTTCTTCAAAAAATGGAGACATCTTGACAAAAACTCAGTCCGCAATTGTTTGCGACGTTACACCTATTTCAGAAGCACAATCCAGTGCAACTGTTTACAGTTTCCAAACAACCTTGACTACCATTCTATTCTTTTTTTTTTGTACATATCCTTTTGTTTCGTGGTAAATGAGTAGGCTCGATTCTTATGATAAATGAATAAACATGCTCTTAATCGTAATCTTAATCTGAATTGCAGCTCTACTATGGTCGTGACTCTTTGCTTATCCTTGTGTTCGTGGGTGGACAAATAGATTTATTCTTAAGGGTGCGGTTGCAGTTTTCTTTCGGATCCAAGGATTTTGATCCAAATCTCGGGGAACCTCAGGGAGAGGGTTGCGTAATCCGTGCAACGCCCCAGTAATTGAATTGGGTGGACAATAAAAGAACCTTAGCTATTGTTTCCCAGTTCTTGGTGCACTTCTCAATGTCGTTCAAGGTTACGAACGGCGTTTAAAAAACCGATATTACAGCATATTTTTCGTTGGACGGTTCAAGGTTTGCCTCGGGTGCATTGTTATTTTAATTCATTGACAATGACAAATGTTATGATTGGTTACTTTCTTCTCGATGTTGTTGAGATTCAGTAATCTGGTACATTAGCCGTAGATGAAGGAGAGGGATTCGATGTGGACATTTTATTGGAAAGTACCTGGCGACCGAGCCCCGTTCGATTAAAAAAAAAGAGGTTTATAAAATCGTTCTTTTTGCTAAAGTTCAAAGTACTGATTTATATAAACTTGAAAAGCATTTTTAAGCCCTTGGTTGCAATTACACATTTAAAACAGCCGTAATTTATTTTAAAAATCACAACTTTATTTAGACAAGACGCACCGTAAAATCACAAAACTTTATTTTGATGGATCTCTTTAACATTTTAAAAACAATAACAATTCTAACGTTGCCAAAACTCGTTTGTCAAATACCATAAAAATTTAAACTTACGCTGCTGTGAATAAATATAAAATCCATTGTTGTAATAAAACGTGGTTGCTATGAAACAATAACAATAATAGTAATTAGGGATGCACCGATTAATCGGCTACTTTGCCGATTGCTAATAATCGGCAAAATCGGGCAGATTAATCGGCCGAAAAAATATTTTTCAAATACTATTCTTTAAAGTATACGTTCACTAAGAAACTATGATGAATAATTTTATTAACAGTAGTAATAATCCTCACAGTTGATATAAAGTTTTTTCTTGAATTAATTCTCCTATTTTGAATAAATATACACAGACAATGTTGCAACATTTTTCATTTGGCGATAGTTTTCTCCTTAGCACAGTGCTTTCATATAACCTCTAATTTTCAAAGAATAAAAGGGTAATTCCATGTAAATGTCAACCTAGACATGGTTTTTTCATCTTTCAATATATAAATCTTGTGATACATCATTTTAAAGATAATTTTTCAAATTTTTAGAATTTATCATGAGTTTTTACAAAATATTACTCCAAACCCCTGAAAAATGGCTGCAAAGATAATATATGCAGTTACCCAAAATATCGCATATTTTTCTAACTTTTCACATTCATATATAGTTGAAAAAAACTGCAAATAATAATGAAATTTTTTTTAATTATTGAAAAATGGTTCTTTTGCTTTACAGAAATATATATGTATTTTTGTTTTATCATAAAATTAATATTGCAAAGTTAATAGGTATTTAGTCTGATTTACTTGTTATGTTAGTCACAAAAACATGAATTAATTCAGTTATTCCCTTCTGGAAATAATATTTTTAATATTTTTTTCCCTGATCTCTTCTCTGGGATGGGTACAGTTAGATTGATAAGATTGTTCATAAAGAATTTCCTTCTTTCTGGCCATAGGACTTGTGACTAACATAACATCACTGTGTGTGACTAACATAACACGACTCTTTAAGAAATACTTAAATCTTAAGTAAACAATTTATTTTAGAAACAAATTAATTTATTGAACATCTTATTTTTTAAAAAAATAGTCTGATATATACTGCAGTAATTTATTTTCAAAACAGTTCTTTTAATAGTAAACTTGGAGTTGAAATTTTAGGCTGTAATTTGCGACGCAAGTAAGCACTCGACATATGAAGTCAACATCTTCAATGAAATAATTTTAAATTATTTCATAGCTATATGCTTGATCGCTGTGCAATTAGTTTTTCTATGAACATATGGAGCTGCTGCTCACTTTAACAACATATATGACCCTAACTGCCTCCAGCATGTACAGGTCATGGAGTTTTATGAAATTAGATCATGGAAAGTGTCCACATGTCTAGCACAACGTGTGAAGCAGCGTTTTACATGGGCAAACTTTGGAAATTATGCAAAGGAATTACTTCAGTAATTTAAAAAAAAAAAGCAAGAATGGAAGATAAACTGCTTATTTTTGAGTGAAAGTGACAAGGCTGAAAAGAAAGAGTTAGACTTGTTGTTTGAAAATGGGAATCCCCATATAGGTTATTCGGTAATAATGATATGCTGTAAATATGGAGAAATTTAAAATTTGTTTATTAAAAAAATACAGGGGATGATATTCCAAGAAAATAAGTTTTTTTTTAAAGAAATTGTGTAGAAGACGAGGCTGCTGATAATTTTGAAGTAGATTCTCCCGGACTGGTCCGAGATACAAAAACTAAGACAGTGGGTAATTTTATTGTGGTGGTATTTACCTCTTGTAAGTCTAAAAAGAAATATGGTACGTAGGTTTTAAACATGAATGAAAATGATTATGAAGTTCTCTTTGCGAGAAAAAGCTATGAGGCAACCTTTGTGTGTTTCCCACAAATTAGAAAAGATTTTGGATTTAAGGAATTCAAATTTCGAAAGTCTTGTCGCAAACATCTGTAAATTCCCCCAGACATTATTACTTTAAAAACAAAACTGAACTGGAAATTTTGTTTACAGGTAAAAATGTGTGTTAATCTTCAATAAAATCTTGTTTGCATTCTAATAATTATTAATATTACCTGTAATGCACTTAAAGTTAAATGTGTAATCCCGTGTTATGTTAGTCACGTTATGTTAGTCACAGGCAAGTTTTATTAAAATACTACTTTTTGCAATATTATTTAAAATATATGTCAAATTTACAATTACTAATGTGAAAATAACCTTTCACATAGATACTATCCGGTGAAAAATAATAATTTTATGATTTTGTTTTAGAGAATTGTGTTGATGATTTTAATACAAAAATTTGAGGGTTGCAAATCTGTTATGTTAGTCACGTTGATCAAAATGTCCCCTTACTGCCAAAAATGAAAGTAATATTATTATTTTTGTACATTAACTTAAACAACTCATCTATGCGGAGAAGAATTATACCTTGTTTTTGGTATTGTGACAAAAATAAAGCTCACACACAGAAAATAAGATTAAAAGTTTATTCTAAATGTTATGTTAGTCACTATGGAATTACCCAAAAGTATTAAATTAAATTGCTATTAATTATTAAAAAATATGAATTGAAAGTACTCCTAAATTGGAGTCCACACCACAGACTCCACTTCTTTTTTCTTTTTTTGAATTTTTGTATTCAATTAACATAATTAACAATGCGTTAATAATATTATTGACAATAATATGAAAATTGGCTCTGAGAAATTTGATAAAATATTGAAATTATTTTGCTAAAACTAGGAAAATTAAAAAAAAGAATCTTCTCTCAGAAATAAATTACTTATTATTTCTAAACTTGGAATTGTATAGCAGAGAAAAAACAATGATGGTAAAATTGGTAGTAGAAAAACAATCATCCCTATCATTAATCGGCGCAGCCGATTAATCGGCCGATTATCAAAAACCGATTAATCGGTAATCGGTAATCGGCCAATTTGCTTATCGGTGCATTCCTAATAGTAATCTTAAAGAAAATGGCGAAAGAAAGCTTTTCAAACTTTTAATGAAGGCACAAAAAACTGGGGTTTTTGTGAAAACTCGCGTTTTTACAGAAAAAACGCCGATGTAGATGAACTCAACAACCAAACCTCTATCTATATACCAAATTTTATCAAAATCGTTAGAGCCGTTTTCGAGATCCGAAATACAAGAACTGCTCGTTTAAAGATATAAGATGTGCAATGTGCATCTTGTGTTTGGTCAACTGATTTCTTTATGATTATGAGCTTCAATGATTTGCCACATCAACTGGCTGGCATACAATGTTTATTTAACTTCGGATATACTGATTTACTGTTACTTTGTTTCATGTTGGAAATACGCAATGTTCATCTTGTAGTACAAGATAGGTGCACCCACCCTCATCGAGTTTCCTAACATGTTATACTGGGTGCCCTCAAATAACTGACGGTTCAAAAAAAAAAAAAAAAAAATTATTACTGTAATACAAATTTTTCTATGATGATAAAATAAATGTTAAATGAAAGAGACATCATTGTTAATCAATGTTTAAGTAATGGTTCCTATTCTCGCGCCTTTAACTGTAACCACGGATGGCAATTTTTTTGGAAAGGCTTCTGCAGTGACACTCAGCTACAGAGGCACTCTTTCAAAGGCACATTTTATTAATTTTTTATTCGTACACTTCGCTTTTTCCACCACTATGCCTTACTTCTACACTATTTGTTTCTTTAAACAATTGTAAAGTTCTTTCAATTAATCTCTTTAACACATTTAAATCCTTCAATATTTTTTAAAAATCACAATTCCGCTTACCTTTTAAATGCAATTCGAGAATTAAACGGCGTTTTGCATCCATCTTGATAATGCAAAGAATGAAACGGATTTTAATTCAAAGAATCGTCTGCACTATTGCTCATAGAATTAAACTGAATCTATAAAGTGTTGCCAACAGTAAAAAACATCTTGAATGTAAATTATGCACAAATAAATTTTGCCGTCAGTTATTTCTGGGCTCCCTGTAGATTCAAATGTTGAAACAAATATTACAAACACGGGGAAGGCTGACTAAGCAGAAAAAGCTTCAGTTTTTAAAAATATTTTCTGCACACTTATATTTTACATGAAGTTTTAACAAAAATTCTTTCTTAAAACATAGATTGATGACAAAATGTGAAAACTAGCGCAATTTTAAATTTAATTGAATGTGCAACATTTTTTAATGTTGCACATTCTGTGTAACTAAACTAACAATAACTTTAACGTAGCATGATAAATTTTAGAAAAAAAGTCAGCATTTTCCTTAGAGTAGATTCGTGATAATTAAATTTATTTCCTACACTTCATATGCATACGTTTACAGTCCGTAGCAAAAATTCACATATGTCAAATATTGTAGAACTTTTGAATTTCTTAGTAAATTACTTCTCTAATACTTAGCTGTTTTTCTTCGAAATAGTTCTTAACAATTTGTTCTTTCCAGGTGTCTCAAAACATGGTTAGACATGCTGAATTTAGAACATCTGATCTGAAAGAAAGTTATTCAACCTGTGTCAACACCATGTGAAAGCAGACAAGTTGCATTTCTTAACTTTTAGGTAGGTTTTTAATTTCATATTTAATATCTAAAGCGATGGAGCATTCGTTGTCCGAAGCAAATTTAAACAGATTGTGTTCGGATGTCTGTTATCGGATAACCGGTAATTTTACAAAGCATCGATTATGCGAAACAAATGAAAGCTCTGAGCGTTGGGATGTTAGATAACGGATAACTAGTGACATAAAGCTCTGAAAAGTCCTGGTTTTTTCCAAGGAAATTTAAATTAAAATCGGAAATTTTAAAAATTTATATTTTTTATGAATTTTCAAAAAAAAAAAAAAAAATAAATAAATAAAATAAAAATAAATAAATAAATAAATATAATAAAAATAAATAAATAAAATAAATAAATAAAAATAAAATAATAATAATAAAATCATTAAAAATAAAACAATAATAATAAAATAAATAAAAATAAAACAACTATAATAATAATCATTAAATTAATTAATATTTTTTTTTCTCCCTTTCTCTAAGTTAAAAAAATCTGGTATGGACCCCACACTACTTCCTTTTACGTGTAAATTTCTTAGTAGTTGCCTTAAGTGTTAAAAAAAGTGCTTGGAGTGAGCAAGGTAACAATTCAAATATTTACTCCCCTAATCTACCACGAAACAATGCAAAAAATATTTTACAATGGTTATTTTTCTAAATATTGCTGATTTTAATATCATTTAGTGAATTTTTCGCAAAATATCGCCAATAGCGCCAAGTTGAACCCAAATTCAAAAAATAATTTTTTCGCCAAATTTGTCGCCAACTTGGCGATATGTCGCCAAGTTGGCGTCAAACACTTGGCGACCAAAAGCTTGGCGACGTGTCGCCAAGTGGTGGCGCCAATTCATATCACTTGAGTCTGTATTGAAATTAACATTGATTTACCCCAAAAAAGGGGTAAAAAACCCCTTAGGAACATTCGAATGCAATCACAAGGGGAGGTGCACAACTAGACCCCCCTCAGAGCCTACATACCAAGCTAGAAGTTTCTACGGCATATAGTTTTTGAGTTATGCGAGCCACATACGCACATACACTGCTCGACATTGAAAATGCAACACCAAGAAGGATTGGTCAGAAATTCATGCAAATTTTACCATAGACGCAAGTCACTGAGTTATGCAAATGATATGAAATGCGCAGCTCTCCGACGCACGTGAAGTAAGATATAAGAGAATGAAGTTGAAAAGTGGGCTATGTTCATGTTGGTTTTTCTGCCAGACTAATTATCGGAGAAATTTGGTTTTTGTCTCGAAGGATACGTGTGATAGGAGTAAATGCTACGCCGTCCTCAACGAAGACACTTCCAGCATATAGACGACTTTACAAGGGGTATGGTGATCGGACTGAGAAGGGGAGGTTGGTCCATACGTCAAATTGCAGCTGATACCCACATGGATGCAAGCACTGTGCATCGGCTGTGTCGGAGATGGTTGGAAAGAGGAAATGTAGCCACATTGAGGAGTGCAGGTGCAGCCAGAGTGACGTCAGACCGCTTGGATCGACGGATTCACCGACAAGCTGTGGCGGACCCGCAAGTCACTTGTACGTCGATTCTGCAGCACGTGCAAGGTACCCTGGATGTTCCTGTGTCGACCAGAACCATTTCCCGTCGACTGGTTGCACGTGGCCTGCAATCACGGCGCCCGCTAAGAAGACTGCCATTGACCTCACAGCACAGACTCCAACGTTTGGAATGGTGCCGTACCAGAGCGACGTGGATGGCAGAATAGCAAACCGTAGTGTTCTCAGATGAATCCCGCTTCTGTTTGTCCAGCGATAGTCATCGCATACGTGTGTGGCGTCGACGTGGAGAAAGATCGAATCCGGCAGTAACTGTGGAACTCCCCACAGCGCGACAACGTGGCATAATGGTTTGGGGCGCTATTGCATACAATTCCGTATCACCTCTAGTTCGTATTCGGGGCACTATGACGGCCCAACGATATGTAGATAATGTACTACGGCCGGTGGCAATCCCCTACCTTCAGGGTCTGCCAAATGCAATTTTTCAACAGGATAACGCCCGGCCTCACAGTGCTCGAATCAGCCAACATGCTCTACGAGGTGTACAGATGCTTTCCTGGCCACCATACTCTCCTGACATGTCACCAATCGAACATGTGTGGGACGTGATTGGACGCCGTTTACAGAACCTGCCACTGCCTCGTTCAGAGGACGAACTGTGGCAAATGGTTGAAAGGGAATGGAGTGTCATCCCTCAGGATACCATCCGCAGGCTTATTGACTCCATGCCTAGACGTGTTTCTTCGTGCATCGCTGTCCGCGGTGGTCCTACTTCTTACTGAGCCGACGCCGTCCTCGCTCTAAATTTTGCTTATTTATTTTGAAATAAATATCACTTATTGTTCCATGCTGTCTCTGTCTTCTTACCAAATTTCATCAATTTCTGACCACTCCTTCTTGGTGTTGCATTTTCAATGTCGAGCAGTGTACATCCGCACATACGTACATACAGACGTCACGAGAAAACTCGTCGTAATTTACTCGGGGGTGGTCGAAATTGATTTTTCGGCTGTTTGTATGTTGTTAGGTACATATGCACGTGCTGACAGGTCGTCGACAGGGTGAGCAAAGTCAAAATTTAGACCGAAATTTGAGTGAAATTTTTTTCGTGATCACAATACTTCCTTTACTACGTAAAAGGAAGTAAAAATAGTCAGATATCTCATGCATTGATGTAAAAATATCATTGATATAAAATATTTTTGGTTTTCATTTCAATTTCATTTTTAAATATTTAAAAATTTTAATCTTTATCAACGAAGATTGATGGAGATATGCTTTTATATGTTTGTGATATGGATTATCTTCATGAAATTTCAAATCTATGTTCACTGCACTTGTTACCTGCAATATATGAAAAAAATCTATATCAACTTTTCCACAGTTAAGTAATTTTTTATTGTTTAACTAATTGTTAATGAGTTTTTTGTAACTTCATTCCAAATCAGACAATTTGTAGTAACCGTTTTGTATCTACTACTGTTTCCTAAAACTAGGTTTGAGCTATCGTTTTTGTTGCTACGCGGAAAATGGTTGGGATATACTATGTTACCGTTCAAGTGTGGAATCCGTTATTTCATAGAGTCGCAAAAAACCGAAGGAAAAATTCGTAACATCATTGACTTGTAAAAGCATACGAAGAATAGGTATGAGTGTAGCAGGCGACCTATCACCAGTGAGTTTGTTATTCAACAGCTGGCGCCACTTACGCATCCGCTCCCGCGCCAGCGCGTGATATTTACGAAGTTTCTCCTCTTCATTCAATATAGTTCAACAGGTGCTTTCTGAGAGATTTGGCAAAGTGGCAATGAATCAGCAGCAAACGTGTTAAACTGAAAACAGCTGATTTTAGAGGGCTTCATCTATTTTGTAGCCCAATAACTATACTAGTAGATTCCGATCACACTATTTTTATTTTTTAATCATTGACAGGAGGAAAAGGCAAGCATTCGTTTTACTGACGGGCGCATCTATTAGTTTTCTGGGATGCCAGCTTTCCAGATTCAAAGCAGAATCACACCGAAACAAAAGAAACAGCCCCATCAAATTTTACCGTTTCTCCTATTTTACTTATTCAATAAGAATCTTCTTAGTTGGCCGTTTGCCAATTTTCTATGTCAAGCGTGGGTGAACTGCACAAAAAGAAAAAACTTACTAATGAGTAGAATGATTGAAATGAAACTCAGGTTGGAAAATTTTCACAAATACAATGCTTCCTGTATTCCGTATCGTTAGACAAAATAAAATGAATAACAAAATAACTTATTAACTCACTACACGACTGTACTTGCATTTTAGAATGTGAAATTAAAAGTTATTGAATAAAAAATTTAAGAAAGATGAAAAGAAAAGTAAAAACTGCAGTGCATTCATCCTTATATCGTGTACAGTAAAATGGGGTGAATCGGAACACTTTTCAGCTTTGAATGCAAAAAAAGTAGTTAAAAGATTTTTTTTCAATTCAATTTTTTGTGTAAGAACTTCGGTCTTGCTCTGCTTTTGATATTCCATGCAAAGACAAAACATTTTGAACAGTTATTATTTACATATATAGGAATTTAGGGGTGTTCCGAATCACCCCGCTGATAGGGGTCAATCGGAACAGATGTTAAAATTTTTATTTTTTTCAATTTAACCTGTAATAGGTCTTACAAAAATGAGTAATATTGATGGGGAAGAATAAGAACATATAGTTACTGTCAAACAAAAGTTTATTTTCTATACCAGGAAACGTTTATGATTAGTCAAAATTCAAAATAATTTTGAACTTATGAAAAATTAAAATTTATTTTAAGAAATGCTTTTGAATTGAAATACAAAGATTTAATATAAATTTAAGTCACTTATGTCGTCCACAAATATGTACTTGTCCTTAAAACTAGCAGTTGTGGCTTGGCTTAAGTTTTTTCATAACATATTCTGGGATGAACGCTGCCTTTTCTTTAGTTTCTTGCAATCTCTGGGTTTTGGGGATTATCTTGTAAGATTTTCTCACTTATTCATCACTGTCTGTGTGCTGGACTTATGACACATAAAGTCTGCGTGACTTTTCCCCATGTATTTTAAGTAAAAAGAAGTCTCCTGGAGCAAAAATCTTTTTGAATCTGCAACTTTCTGTTATTCTAAGATCTAGCTGCTCACAAGAAGGGATAAACAGTAATAAATCCTTGTCCTAGTCTTGACTAGAAGAATTAGAGTTAGAATCTTGATTTTTCAAACAGTTTCCTTTAAATAAGTTTGAATTGAAAAAACAGAACAAAGTGTTCCGATTTATCCCGCATTTTTTTTTCCTACGGCATTTTTCAGAATTCTTCATTTTTATGACACAATTTTTAAAAAATGTAAATTCTAATGCGGTATTCTGTTGTTCAGATATATGCAGAATTGAAACCTACCACTCTTAGGTTTAAAATATAAGAAGGCTTGTACTTGCATATGAAGTGTTGCAGTCTATGGAAATGTGATGTTTTTTAGCATTCCACGTGCAACCCTTCTCATAACCCAGTAGCGTTGCCAGATTGACAAAAGTAATTTTTTCCTACTACCTATGATCATACCTTTCTAAAAAAAATTAATACCGAAAAAATACCCCATAGTTTATTTATGAAGAATTTCTTTGTACGGTCGGGAAGTTTTGTTCCAATTGACCCCGCTGTTCCTATACACCCCATTTTATGGTTTTTTTTTTTTTTTTTTCAAAAAATACATTTGTTGAAAAAAATGTGTATTACTTCTCTACTTTTACTATTCCTCACATGATTCAAATATTGTGTGTAGAACAATGCATTGGAACAGAGGCGTATTTGGACGTGAGGCCGCCCTGGGCTTTTGAAACTGGCCGCCCCCCAACCCTGAGGTGTTGAATTTCAGAGTTGTAAAAAAAAAAATATTTACTTGACATAAAATGTATTTTCAAGGTAAACCGTGCAGGGCCCGGCCACACAGCTAGTTAAACATGAAATTGGTTGGTTGTTAACAACCAGCCAATTGGTAAAAATTCGTCTTTTGCGAATCTCAACTTTTACTACTACAAATCTGCTCTTACATTACTATAAATCAACATTTTTAGTACTTAATTACCTTAAGAACTTTCTTTCGAAATTTAAACCAGTTTTTGAAATAAATAATCTTCACATATTTGTTTCAAAAATGGTTTTAAAAATTTTAAAAACTTGTTTAAAGATTTAAATGAAAAAAAAATGTTACTAGACCTTATCAACAACTTGCAATTGGAATAAAGTAAACGAATAACGAAATAACAATAATATTATCACCGTTAGGACGCACTGTATTCAATAAACCATAAGGACCCGTTTATTACGAGTACTCAGATTTAACGAGCAACATGTTACGGTCCCTTCGTGCTCGTTATAAGCGAGTTTGGCTGTAGTACCAAAGGCAACTGAAAATATTAACTCAGATCGGTAAAATTTTGCACATATACTTATGAGGCAACATACTACATGAGGCAACTTTTTTCGCACTGTTGGAAATTTAAGATTAAAAAAAAAAAAAAAAAGAAAAGCTAAACACATTGGTGAGAACGTAATAAAGGATTTCAATTATTGAGAAGATAAATTGCGTAGTACATTACATAACCTCATATTAAGCTGAATTTCGCCAGCCAGAGTACATGTAACCTTTAAATGCAACTAAATTTTGCTAGATAACACAGGAAAACACGCAAAAAAGAAAAAAAAAGGAGAGTAGGGAATAATTTTGAAAGCCTCACTGTTAAAAATTTTCCTGAAATTTTACGGTAAAAGTTACTGGCATCCATGTTGCCAGTAACTTTCACCGTAAAATCCAATTTTACTGTAAAATTTTACGGTAGAGAAAAGTAGAGTTAAAAAATGCAAGATGCAAGCAGCTAGGATCGAACCCAAGACGCAGTTATCGCTCTTCGATTCTCTATCCACTGTACCGAATAGCCCACACATGGCGAACAGAAATTGAGTATTACGTGCTTCGCTCTGTAAGTCACGTGGTTTATCAACTGGCGCTGTAATCGTTTCTTTTTTAAGGTACAATTTACTGTAAATATTTTCGTTACTGTAAATGCAACATTTTACAGTAATATTTACCATAAAAGTTTCCTGAATTTTTAACAGTGCTTGCTTTACGTCCTTTTTCCAGTTTAAAAAAATTAATTCATTAATTAAAAAAAATAAAATAAAAAAAAATGCACTTAAAAAATAAATAAATGTCTGGAAAAGCACCTTTTCCCCAGCGGTTCAAATCAGCCTTTACCCAATTTTACAGCTATATAGCACCTATAGCTGTAGGGTCTACTAGGCACGGCAAAAAAGACGTTTGTACGTTTAAAAATGTCGTTTTCAAGTTCGTGGTCTGCAGGTCTCCCGTGAAATATTGCTCTTTAGTTAAATCCTTAAATTGAATTTAACTTTTGATTTTTTGATTTAATTAAGAGCCCTTATAACTCCTGCCCCAATATAACAGAGAAAATTAGAGCAAACTCCGTCTTGAGCAAGGAAAAAAAAATTTCTTTTTTTAGGATGATTTTAAATGTTAAGAGGTTCAGGAGATTTATCATCCTCCAATAAGGCGGTCTTTGTGAAGTTTTTGCTCAAAAATTAATTATAAAAAAAGTAATTAGAAACAGAAAAAAACGCTCTAAATTGCAACCCCCCCCCCCTCCCTCCCGGGTTAGAAGTACTTTGTTTACTCAGTTTTCAATGTCGCAGCTACCAGTGGCGTAGAAAAGGGCGTTCTTACCCCCCCTCCCCCACAAGCTAAAAAGGTTTCACACATGTAAGTACATATCGCGTTTTCCGACTCTTTATTTCAAAAAAATTCTCAGTTCCCCAAACGAAATACTTCTCGCTACGCCTATTGGTAATGCTATGCGCTATGGGATCCCCTTTACACAGAACAGCCACAGACACAAGTTCACAATTTTTTTGACGCCACTTCTAAAAAATACATGAAGTTTGCTTTTTGTTAAAAATATCATATAGTTTATTCATTTTGTCACTACTACATGTTTATCTCAGCTATTGAGTGTTGATTAGGACAAGGAACGTTGACACCAGTGGACATCTATCCTTCTAACAGGAAAGTGATAAGTGAGATGATCTTGGAAATAACTCTCGTGTTACCTGGAAGTTTCTCATCAGAATCCAAGTGACAGTGCGGTTCCTGCGGTTCACACGATGCAGCAAAAAACTGATTTTCCATCTGTCTCTATTTCCCCCCCCCCTCCCCGAAACCACCCGAGGTCGCTCACTTCTGAGAATAGAAGGGGTCTGAGAAAGAGAGTAGGGATGCACCGATAAGCAAATTGGCCGATTACCGATTAATCGGCTCAGCCGATTAATGATAAGGATGATTGTTTTTATACTACCAATTTTACCATCACTGTTTTTTCTCTCTTATACAATTCCAAGTTCAGAAATAGTAAGTAATTTATTTCTGAAAGATTTTTTTTTTCTATTTTCCTAGTCTTTCCGAAATAATTTCAATATTTTATCAAATTTCTTGGAGCCAATTTTCATATTATTGTCAACAATAATTACTAACACATTGTTAGTTATGTTAATTGGACATAAAAATCCAAAAAAAAAAGGGGGGAGGGGGGAGCAGGAGTCTATGGTAAGCACTCCAATTTAGGAGTACTTTTAATTCATA
This sequence comes from Uloborus plumipes, assembly GCA_038373865.1. Taxonomy (NCBI): domain Eukaryota; kingdom Metazoa; phylum Arthropoda; class Arachnida; order Araneae; family Uloboridae; genus Uloborus; species Uloborus plumipes. Next base: position 64,579 of record JAXGGA010005478.1, read on the forward strand.
TTTTTAAAAATTATGAACAATTTAATTCAATACTTTTATTCTTTGAAAATTAGAGGGAATATAAAAGCACTGTACTATTAGAAAACTATCGCCACAAGAAAAATTTTACAACATTGTCTATGTACGAGATGCTATCCAAGTAGGTGAATTAATTAAAAGAAAACTTTAAATCAACTGTGAGGATTATTGTAAAAAATTATTCATTATAGTTTCTTAGTGAAGGTATACTTTAAAGAATAATATTTGAAAAATATTTTTTCGGCCGATTAATCGGCCCGATTTTGCCGATTATGATTAATCGGCAAAGCGGAGGATTATGGCCGATTAATCGGTACTGCCGATTAATCGGTGCATCCCTAAAAGAGAGCAATAAATCATCGTGGAAAAGGATCCAGTGCGGGCAGCTCTTTGTACTTTGGCTTTGACTTCGGACGCAACCACCTCCATGAACTTTGTCCATGTTCACCGCTGCGCCCTGCCAATACAAGGGAAAAAAATGTGGCCGCTGCCGCCCTGGTGACTAAAGAAAAAAAAAAGGGGGTCATTCTCGCTTCCGATCCGCCCTGCTGTCTAAAAAAAAAAAAAAGTCTTCACTTTGCATGGAAAAAGTGCCGCCCTCCAATCGTGCCGCCCTGGGCTATAGCCCATCAAGCCCATACGTAAATACGCCACTGCATTGGAATGAACGAAATGTTCCATCGAACAAATATTTGCTTTTGTAATGTTGCCACCGGTGTCTTGTAAAGCTGTGCTCGTTCCTACTATTTCCTACATTCCATCCATCACGACATTGAACTTCTCTGGCATATTTAGAATCGCTATCTTCCGGCGAAAAATATTTTGCTGACTGTCTCAGTTCACGCTTTGGTGGTTTCGTTTCGAACGAATGGGTTCGAAATCACTCTTCGTTTCTTATGACATTCTACGATTCCCAGAACACACAGGACCGTTTTCTGAGCGGCAGACGATATTATGCGTGTAACGTGTTGCAAAACTCGGAAAGAAAATAAAAAGCGAGGAAACTGGAGTGAAAACTACAAAAAGAACGGAAGTTGAAGTGTTTTTTTTTTCTCCCTCTTTCTTTCATCAGTTTTTGAATCCCATTCCGTGAGAAAATAATTGATAATGTTCCTTGCGAAGCTTTCATTTGATCTCTGCTGTTTCAGTTCTGGAATTAAATTGCTATTCTTAAGACCCCCCCCCCCTTTTATCCTACATTAGATAATACTCATGATAAAAAAATTATATGAGTATCTTCGTTTGAAATGCAGTTGACTTCTATTAAAGTTTTTTTGCGAAACTGAATTTTTAAAGCAAGTCTTTTCCACATTTATCAAAAAAAAGAAAAGAAAAGCTGCGGCCAGGCACAGTATGCAGCAACTTTTGTCTATTCCGGAAAGGTTTGAAGAAATGACAGAAAATCTGAGCAATGCATTACTGTCGTCCCGCTTAATCGTGTAACGGATAAACGAATACTCCGCTTATACGAATAAATAATTTGGAACCTTACCGTAGACGCAATGTTAAAGATCCCCGCTTGATCGAATAATATTTCTTGGAATTGACGGTATTCGTTTCAGCGAGGCCGACAGTATTTGGATTCATATCAGGATATTGTGAAGCATTTGTGAACTTGAACAAATTATTCTCCGCCATAATCAACAGAGTTAAAACGCTGTCAGTTTTTTTTAATTAATCATTTGTTGAAGAAACAGAACATTTTTTCAATAATATCTTTTGTTGTTAAACTGATTTAAATTATTCGAGCGTTAAAAAAAATTGCGTAAAAGCAAAGTAAAAGGGTTCGAATAATCATAAAACTAAAATTAAAAATTTTGAAAACTCCCGACTAATTACCGGTGATAAAAACTTATTTATTTTTTAATTTAAAAATGTGAAACTTTTATATAGGTCATGGTAAACATGGAGAACGAAAGGTAATCCTTACTAATAAAATTTACTTGTCAACAAAACCAGAAACAAGAGGGAAAATTGAAAGTCCTTTGAAAAGCTTTAGGCGGGAATTCAAGTGAAACAGGCGATCGCAAATTGCAATCGCTACTGGAAGTCGAATTACATTAGAACGTTTCTTGACAAACACATCGTGACTTTTGCCAATGAAAAACGAGCAAGATAAAACGTCACAGCCTACTGGCGAATAAGAGGAGATCGCTGACTGCTTGTGAGCTCTTATTGGCTCCACCCGTAGTGACGTCAGTGCAAAGTTAAGTTGCATTCTAGCAATTAGCATTTATAGCGATTGCAACTTATCCAAATTTGGGAATTTGCGATTGCAATGGTGAGTTGCTACGGGTGGAGCCAATAAGAGCTCACAAGCAGTCAGCGATCTCCTCTTATTCGCCAAAAAGCTGTGACGTTTTATCTAGCTCGTTTTTCATAGGCAAACGTCACGCTGACGTCACGATGTTTTTGTCAAGAAACGTTCTAATGTAATTCGACTTCCAGTAGCGATTGCAATTTGCGATCGCCTGTTTCACTTGAATTCCTGCCTTAAACTATAAAATCAATTACAAGTATTTTATTTGTTAAAAAAATAGAAATTGGCAACTGATAAATATTTTAATAAATTATAAGAGTTTGCTTTAGTTGTCTGCCAACAATGACAACGGTTCCGATCACGTGAATAAAGGCTAAGCTGCATTCGCTGAAAAACGCTATAACTCGCGTTCTATAGAACATGGAAAATCCAATTACTGTCTGACATTTTTTCGCGAGACCTCCGTCGAATCTGCGCACGCGCCAAATCTCTTCTGACTTTCTCGAAATAGGGGGAAATGCAACGAGGAAGTAGCAAGCGAACAAAAACTGAAGGCATCGGGAAGTGCGCATCTTAAACCCCTTTTTCAAATGGAAGCGTTCGTGGCTACCAGGCGCACAATACCCGAACAGACAGTACATCGTATCAGACGCAGAAAATTTTTCTTTTTCATTTGCTGCTGTTTTTTTAAGTTTTGAAGTATTTTTTCACTGCTAAAATCCCGGAAAACCTTTCAAAGGGTTTTAATTAATACTTCGTTAATTAATACCATCCGAAGATGCAACCTAGCTAAGAACACTCTCGATCAACTCCCCTTTCGAACAATTTTTTTTTTCAAAATCGGTCCATCCGCTTAGGCTGCAGAGTGCCACAGACAGATACACAGATACACATACACGTCAAACACATAACCCCCTTCCTTTGTGTGTCGGGGGTTGAAAACGAGGGGAAAAAGTTTTTGTGAGAAACAAACCAAAATAAAAAAAAAAAAAAACTCCCATTCGAACTGAAAATGCAAAACGTATCATTACTCATCTTTCCCTGGAAAAAGCTTGGAAAACTAAAAACCATTTCCACGAAGTTAGCCCTACTTCTTCGAATTGAAACCACAGTTTATGATCGCGTTTTAATGGTGTCGAGATAAACATCAGTAATACTTCCATCCGAACAGTTTCCTATTCCAGGTAATATTACATAAAGCACCTGTCTCTCTTTCGACCACTAAATCTTTTTTAAATTGTATTCCATTACGAATGGAAATGGCGTAGGTTTTTAGAATCGAAGCTTCTTTTTTTTTTAACACTTTTTGCTTAGAAGAGCAATTTTTTGGCTGGAGTCGGCACTGTAAATTCTATTTTATAATGTCTTTTATAGTTGTGCCCTCTTAAACGTTTTTTGATGATACATAATGGTGATAATTGAGGATATTCTAAAATGAAACGTATACATTTAATTTTTCTATTTCTTTCTTCATTTTAATTCCAAATTAATGCTTTTTCCCCCTTTTTTTTGTTGGCTCAAAAAAGGGGAAGTGGGGGAACACAGATTTCTTTTTGCTGTTGATTGCAGATGTTTTTAAGTAAGATATGATTTTATTCAGAAATTTTGGAGTTTAGCTACAGACTGAAGCTTCTTGGAATATATTTTTTTGCAACCAGAGTTTGCGAGTCAAATATTAAACTTGTTTGAGTATAATCAAATATTTACAAAAAATAAAAAAATAACTGTGAAGCCTGAGTTTTTTTTTACAAATTTGTTTAGATTTCATACGTAAACGAGCAGTTTCAGAAATTTAACCATATTTGTGGATTTTCGCCAAAATTCCGGTATTTTTACTTCAAAAGTTAACTTGAGAAATTCATTCCGCAACAATATGCAAAAATAATCGACTTAAATTTGGAATGTTCCGACTAAGTTCGACGAAATAGCAACTATAGCTTCCAAGTTAGCAAACTCTCAAAAAGTTTCAAATGCTACTTTCATCTAATACCTTTAAACGAGCAATTCTTGTATATATATATACCCGAAAGCAGAATACTGCTAAATCGGCGACGTACGTCGCAGAACAGACATTGCGGCTGCAGAACAATTCTGTTCAAAATTGAGGAACAAAAAAAAAAAAAAAAAAAAAAAAACACACGTTATAGTTTGAAAGCGCGAAAGCAAAAAAAAAAGTTTCGTTCGTAGCCCATGTCTCGTAGAGCAGCAGGTAATAATGCCGGCGCCACCACAGCAGACGTGCGGACGACTTGACTTGAGCTTCTGAGGACCTTCCTGATTTTTCCGCAGAACTTCAGTGATGACACTAGCGCAGGCTTCGTTTGAAGTTCTGCAGTCCTTCTTATTTGGGCCACACAACTTTAGCTGCGAAATTTGCAGAACACATTCGTTATTCAAATAATGTTTCCAACGATTATTTTTTCCCGCATGAGAATCGCGGGGTGCAAACTTAGTCTGAAATTCTGCAAGCCTTCACATTTTGGCCGCAGATCTTAAGTGACGAAACTTGCGGTAGGTACACAAATCAGTTCTTAAAACATTTTTTTCGCAAGAGAATCGCAGGGGCGCAGGTGTTCAATTGAAGTTTTGCAGGTCTTCACATTTTATCCGCAGAACTTCAGTGACGACACTTTGTAGTATATATTAGAAGATATTCAGTTATGTTTAAAACCATGTTTCCTCATGAGGGGATAGCGGGGACGCAAGTTTCGCTTGAAATTCTTCGGGCTTTCACATTTTGGCCGCAGAACTTCAGTAACGAAGCGTGTAGCACAAATAGTTTTTCAATTTATGTTTAAAACAATTAATTCTTCCGCGTTAAAGAGTCGCAGGGAGCGGGATTCGTTTGAAATTCTGCGAACACTTTAATTCTCTACACATTTTATCCGCAGAACTTCAGTGACGAAACTTGCAGTACAAACTATAGTTATTCAAATTTTGTTTCAAACAATTAATTCTTCCGTGTTAAAAAATCGCGGGAAAACGGGCTTCGTTTGAAATTCTGCGGGCCTACACATTTTATCCGCAGAACTTCAGTGACGAAACTTGCGGTTCAAATTGAGTATTCGACAATGTTCAAAACATTTTTTTCTCGTGAGAGAATTGCGGGAGGGAAGGGGAGGGAGTACTCGCTTGAAGTTTCGCGTTCTTTCACATTTTGGCCGCAGAACTTCAGAGAAGAAACTTGCAGTGCATATTAGTTATTCAAATGATGTTTAACTCTTCCTGTTGAGATAATCGAGGGGCGCAGGCTTCGTTTAAAAATCTACGGGCTTTCACATTTTGGCCACAGAACGTCAGTTACGAAACTTCCAGAACAAATTAGCTTTTCAAATTTTCTTTAAAACAACAAATCGTTACTCATCAAAAAATGATGGGGGGGGGGGGGGTGATCGCTTAAAGTTCTCATTACGTTTTGACCACAGAACTGCCCTGACGAATCTTACAGAACAAATTAAGATTTAAAATAATTTTTCCTACGGAAGAATCGAGGGGACACAAGCTACGTCTGTAGTTCTACGGGCCTTATCATTTTGACCGCAAATTAGTTATTCAGATTGTTTTAAAAACAATTTTCCGGTGAGAGAATCGCGAGGGCAAAAGTTTGTCTAAAGTTCTGCCGCATTTCACATATTGCCACAGAATTACACTTACGGAACTCGCAGTGAAAATTATTTATTCAAATGATGTTTAAAACAATTTTTCGCGTAAGAGAAACGCGGGGTGAAGGGAGGGGAGTCTCCTTTCAAGTTTTTTGGGATTTCGCATTTTGGCCGCAGAATTTCTGACGGAGCTTGAAGTAAAAAGTCATTCAAATAATTTAGAATAATTTTTTCCGCTTGAGAGAATCGCGGGGACGAAGTAATTATATTTGAAATAATTAATTTCAGGCTAAGATTAGGAAAATAGGTGTAGTCCAAGCCCCCCCCCCCCCATCGGAAAAACGTTTTTTAACATTTGTTCTGCGATCCGGAAATTAGTTATCGTCCGAATGCCGAGCTTGAACTTTTTGAACTTGAGTTTTTTGAACTGAATTTCTGAACCGATGATGAAGTATATATATAGTAAGCATTAATAACATAATTATGAATATATTTGTCAAAAAAAGCATTTAAAATATGAATTAATGAAAATAAAGCAAGAAGTATTTGCAAACTTATGAAATCTTTCTAATTCAAACTCTTCATAGAAAAATGAAACAAATTTTAAAAATAATTAATATGGTCAAGAAAAAAGAGATTTTTTTCTTGAAATTGCAGACAGGCTTACAGTTTTGGGCTGTTTATTCCATTTTATGCTTGTTCTGTGATTCTAACTTTTCTTTGTGGTTATGAAGATATTTTTAAGGCTTATTTGTCCACTCTGTTACACAAAGTGATCAAAATATTTAATATCCTCCCAGAAATGAGTCATGTACTAGTTATTTACACTTCATTATACACAAATAAATGGAAACTCAATAAAAAAAATATGATTAGTAGTTCGTGGAAACCATTTAAATTGATAGTCTTAAGTAAAGAGTTTCAGACATGATTTGTACCATTTTCGATGGAATGACCCATCAGATTTGTAAGAAGAAACACGAAGAGACTACACTAAAAGCACATAGATGCGCAAAGCAGGGATTTTTTGGGAATTTTATTCCTAATCAGTAGAGGCGAAACCCCTGCTTTTAGTTTAGGTTTTTGTTCTTATGTACAGTTTGCAGATTCGCATTGGTGCTGTTTTGCCCAATGATTATCTGTAGACTACGTATTTTAAACTTAAACATCCTCTTTATAGTTTATATTTAAATTCTTTGGTCTTTCGACCACTCTTGAATCACCCACGGCTGATGAGCTCTGGATTCAACCTTTCTCCTTTAATTTCTCCTAATTTGCCATTTTCTATTTCATTTTTACTATTTGTTTGTATATATATATATATATATATATATATATATATATATATATATATATATATATATATATATATATATATATATATTTAATTTGGTTGCGTTTCATTAAATTCTAAATTGCAGTACATTATATGTAAAAATGAGAAAACACTTTTTGGTAACATTTTGACGGTAAATATATAATGTACAAATCTATCTTGCAGAACAATTAGGGGCAAATAATTTTGCATTGCAGAACATCACTAAGTATTCTGCTTTGGGGTATATATATATATTTATTTTTCGGATCTCGAAAACGGCTCTAACGATTTCGATAAAATTTTGTATTTAGATAGAGTTTTGGTTTATGAGTTCATCTACGTCGGCGTATTTTCTGTAAAAACGCGAGTTTTCCCAAAAAACCCCGTTTTCTTTGTGCCTTCATTGAAAGTTTGAAAAGCTTTTATTTCGCCATTTTCTTTATGAGTACTTTCTTTCTTACTGTTTCCGTGGCGACCACGTTTTGTTTAACAATTGGATTTCATATTTAATCACATCAGCGCAAGCTCAAATTATGGTATTTGGCAACGTTAAATTGTTATTGTTTTTGAAATGTTAAAGCAAGGCTTCACTAGATAACAGGCTGTTTCATTTATTCAAAATGCATGGGATAAAAGCAGTGGTAATTGTCCACCGACATCTATTGCATTGTATGGTAACTTACATTATATAAAAATCAGATTACTTTTTACTTTTCAAGTGCGATTTCAAAATTGAGTATAAAAGTGTTATAGTTTTAAAATACTTTTTTTCCTCCTCAAGAGTGTTTAGTAAGATATTTCAGGTAAAAAATCAATAAATATGAAACTCAATTTTCTTAAAATATTAAGTTTCGAAACAAAGTTACATCTATCTAATATCTTTAGACGAGCAATTCTTGTACATATATATTTCGGATCTCGAAAACGCCTCTAACGATTTTGTTAAATTTTGTAAGAAGATAGAGTTTTGGTTTTTGAGTTCATCTACATCGGCGTTTTTTCTGCAAAAACGCGAGTTTTCACGTAAAACCCCGTTTTTTGTGCCTTCATTAAAAGTTTAACGAGCTTTCTTTCGCCATTTTCTTTATGATTACTCTTATTGTTACTGTTTCATAACAACCACATTTCATTATAACAATGCATTTCATATTTGATCACATCAGCGTAAATTAAAATTTTTATGGTATTTGGCAAACGAGTTTTGGCAACACGTTAGAATGATTGTTTTTGAAATTTAAAAGAGTTCGATCAAAATAAAGTTAGAATTGGGTGTGGGCCGCGGTAGTCCGATCGGTTAGTCGTCGGATTCGTAACCGGAGGGTCCCGGGCCGATCATATAGAGAAAGCCCAGCCGATCAAAGATCCACCGTCTTCATTAATGATGGCTGGGGGACGTTAAAAATGTTCGTGGACATAAAATCCTCCAAGTGAAACGATACCTCTGGGGGATGCTGGGCCAAGGGTTTGCTCGGCCCTAGGGCCTGGTTCAAAAACGAACAGTGCGCTCTTCAGGGCCCCATCCCGGTTAAACCACGAGTTGTGGTATGTACGGAGGGAACCTTGAAGTGTGAAGTGAAGTGAAAGTCAAAACCAACTGGAACCAAATGCGTACTGGAGAACAGGGACTCTGCATCCATTCTCATCAACCTCTCCCCCGTCTTCGGCGCCAAATGAAATGAAATTGGGTGTGATTTTACGGTGAGCATGGATTAAATAAGGTTGTGTTTTTTAAAACAAATTACGGCTGTTTTAAATGCGTAATTGCAACCAAAATCTTAAAAATGTTTTTCAAGTTTATCTAAATAAGTACTTCGCATTTTAGAAAAAAACAGAGTTTACAAACCTCTTTTTTTTTTAACCGAGTGGGCTCGGTCCCCTGGTACTTTTGTTAAAGGAAAAACTAACAAACAATGAAGCAGTCTAATCTTTTTACTTTCTTCTATATCTATTATATAGAAGAAAGTATTGGTTTCGTAAAAATTTTCGAATGTCGAATTTTGACGGATTTGCACGTTTTGAGGTGCGCTGAGTCCATTTCGACCATTTTTGGAAAATGTCTGTGTGTGTGTGTGTGTGTGTGTGTGTGTGTGTCTGTCTGTGTGTGAGTCTGTATGTGTGTGACCAGTTTTTGTGGCCGCGCTAGAGCAAAAACTACTGCATGAAATCGAACAAAAATTTTTTCACATATGCACCACCATGTGAACTGGTGCACCTGACTTTGTTTAGCGAATTCCTCCAAGGGGGGTGGAGCAATCGCACGTGTTCTGCGCGTGGGTGATTGCTATATCTCAGGAAGTAACCGGCGGAATCAAACGAAAATTGGTCCATAGATAGACCCTACCGAGTACAGGTGCTGATTCAATTTGCGTGTCAATATCTCGAAGGGGGGTGGAGCAATCGCACGTGTTCTGCGCGTGGGTGATTGCTATATCTCAGGAAGTAACCGGCGGAATCAAACGAAAATTGGTCCATAGGTAGACCCTACCGAGTACAGGTGCTGATTCAATTTGTGTGTCAATATCTCGAAGGGGGGTGGAGCAATCGCACGTGTTCTGCGCGGGGGTGATTGCTATATCTCAGGAAGTAACAGGCGGAATCAAACGAAAATTGGTCCATAGGTAGACCCTATTGAGTACAGGTGCTGATTCAATTTGTGTGTCAATATCTCAAATGGGGGTGGAGCAATCAAAAGTGCTTATTTTGTCATTGCACCTACTGTATCTCGGGAAATATTGCTGCGATTTGAATGAAATTCGGAATAACACTAACCCAATATGGAAGCAAGCATCGATTAAATTTTGGCGCCAATCGCCCCAGGGGGAGGGTGGGGTGATTTTTGCGCTTAGTCAACAATGCGAAAAATTAATTCATTAAAAAATCGCTTTCACGCTATTTAATTATCAAAACAGCTGAAAACTTTCAATGATTTGAAATTTTTAACTGTTGCCAATTTCTTTTTACTAACAAATAAAATGTTTGCAATTAATCTAAACAAGGCTTTTGCAATGATTTCCAATTTCGCTCATTGATTCTGCATTTGCAGGGCTATTACGATAATTGGGAAATTGTAGCTGTCTCCAATTACTTGGGCGAGTACGTATTTTATTTTGTAACCGGAATTCATAAGATAGATATAGAAGAAAGTTTCGTGACGGCCACGACAGCTAGTTATTTCTCACTCCGCATTTGAGAAATTTTCAATTGGCTTTGTCAACCATTAGCCGATATTAAATCACATTTTCTCCGCTGTTCAGTTAACAGAACCTAATGCGGTTTATCCGAATTCCGTAATTTCGTTTCGAACTTTCCATTGTAAAACGTCCCGAGTTTTATTCTATTAATCGAAGTTATGTGAATTTAATTATTTCTAGTGGCAGGGGTCTTGGACTTGTATTAGACTTAAGCACATTCAGAATTTTATTAGACGGGATTTTGCATTAGGTAGGATGGCTTTTGTTCTGGGATTTTTTTTTGAGTTTTACAATGACTATTGTTTTTAGGGGTGCCCACAGGGGGGGGGGGAGATTATGACGCAAGTTGCGCCATCAAATATTTTTTTTTTGGGGGGGGGGGTTTTAAACTAATTTATTTATTTATTTCCACAATTTATTAACTATTTTTTTAATTCAAATTATTCTTTAATTTATTTTTTAAATTTTTTATTTCTTTCATTTATTATTTATTTATTTATTTATTTATTTATTATATGTGTGTGTGTGTGCTCTTGGAATGTCTGGAATAGAAAAAAAGCGATTCTATTCTGCGCGTAATTATAGTACTTTTAAAAAATTAATAAAACGTAAAAAAATAGTAGTTACAATTAAAAAAAATAATAATATTTTAAAAAATAAATAAATAATATTTAAAATAACAAATAAATATTTAAAAAAAATAAATAAAAAATAGGGATAAAAATAAAGTAGAGGGTTGTGAAAAGTTTTTTTTCTTTTTTGGAGGGGGGGGGGATTTGCGTCATTGAGCTTGGGGAGGATGGGCACCCCTGATTGTTTTTACCATTCTCCTTAATTGTATCAAAAATTTATTTTTTGCTCTTTTGTGTCATAGAACTTTTGCCACAACCGACTAATTTGCTGATTGCTGATTGGTCGGTTGTCGTCTCCTGTCGTGAGTTCCTACGCGTGACCCATTTGGTATATATACCGGTGTCCACGTGGTTCGTCGCTTAGTTCTCTCACAGCTGTGATGTTATGTGCTGAGCTTTTTGCACTGATGAAGAGGCTCCATTGTAGCCTTGAAAAATCTATTTGCTGTACTTTCTCCCTAGTTTGTGCTTTATTTGCGTTGATTTTTAACTTCAATTGTATTTCAGCACAAAGCTTTTTCGATCATTTTTCATGCAAACTAGCAAGTTTTACAATTTATTATTGTGCTTTTACAGTTTTGAACTGGAACCTTTGCTGCCAGTATTATACTGCAAAAACAACAGCTTATTTTTTGCAATGTAACTTCATGGCCTATTGAAAAATGTGTCAGGAAATATGCAGTAGTCGCCATCTCTTGATATTATGCTTAGTTTTGTACTTTTGCATTGGAAAAGATATTTTTCATTGTAACTTTAATCTCTACTAATAATAAAGCTGAAGGTTTGTCTTTCTTTCTGTCCTTCTTTCTGTCTGTTACGCGCGTAGCGCCAAAACCGTTCGGTCGATTTTCATGACACTTGGCACAAAATTAGTTTGTAGCATGTAGTTTTGCACCTCGAAGCGATTTTTCGAAAATTCCATTTCGTTCTTTTTCTATTCGAATTCTTAGCGGAAATTCGATAAAATAGGGAAGAAATATTTCATACACATTTTCAAGTCTTATGTCATTCGAAAGTATGGAATTTTCTGCGCAAAATGAAGTTTTTTCGAAGTTTCTACGATCATCAGGAGAGCTGTAACAATTGTTTTTAGAATCCCGGAATTCAAGGCTTACCTTCAATAAAGCAAGCCAAACGATTCTAAAATGGTTAAGCTCGAGAATAAAATTTGTTTGAAAATAGAGATGAAATGAATTATTTTATCAACGGAAATCAACTTTTCATGTTGTTACCATGGTTACGTGTTCATACTTATTTTTGTTTCGTTCTTTTTCCAGCGTTGCCAGACGTAGTATTTTTGATAATACGGTAGTATTTTTTTGGCCCAAATAAGTAGCGTAGTATTTTTCTAGCAACCCTGTTTCCAATATACTAATGACTTAATTAAAAGATTTGGCTGATTTTTTTTTTTTTTTTTTTTTCATTTTCATAGATTTCGCATTTCAGCAATAGGGTCATTCCACGTCAAGTGATCCAAAATCTGAGAAAAATTTTACCTTACATTTTTGTATTTCTTTCACATTTGGCTCATCAATTGTACCCCTTGAGGTAATCAAAAGTCTCAATTTTTGGATTTTTATCTCTATTATTTTTTCATTTATGAGACTTTGAACTTTGGAAAAACCCTCGTTTTTCCATGGATAAGGGTACATAAAAGGGACCATAACTCAGCACCAAATATAGATAGAACGATTTGGTAAATGGCATTTTAAAGTACGTTAGTTGCCGCTTAAGCGGATATGCACCATGACTAATTTGATAAAAATTTTCTTTTTCAAAAAATGAAATTTAAATTTCAAATTTAAATTTCTCGAAAAACATACAATGAATTTTTTTGAAAAAATTCTCAAAAATTCTTGTGTATTTCATCTATGTTTGTACAAATTTTTAGATTGGGATCTCAATGGGATCATATTTTTTTGAATTTTTGAATAAAACTGTATAGGAAAAAAATGATATTTTTTAGATTCTATTTATTTAAATACTAAGTTCTCTTGCTTGTGATGGTCTAAAAAGTAGTAAACAAACATGAATATGTGTAAAGTGAGCTGGCATGAGCTTATAGATTTGTCAGGTTCACACCCCTACCCCTTTCTTCCCCGCACAATCACTCTTTTTTAATTCAAAACTGTTCAAAATGTTTAAAAAAAACAAAAACTCTTTGATACAAAATGAATAGTTAACTTTTTTAAAGTTGATAAATGGGTTTCCTTATAACTAGACGAAGTATCCCCTCCCCACCCAAATATACCATTCACAATATTC